>PVKE010004540.1:0-64109 GCA_004027555.1 Craseonycteris thonglongyai | reverse complement strand
AACCATTACTTCTGGTTGACTAAAATAACCGGGCTCTATATCAGCTCTTGCCAGCCTTGCATTCTCTAGGTTTTGTTGAACTTTCTTTTTTTTTTTAAAGATTTATTTTTATTGTTTTTGACAGAGAGAGAGAGATACAGAGACAGAGAGACAGAGAGAAGGGGGAGGGCCCAGAACAGTCTCCATAGTTGCACATCATCAGTTTTTCCACATAGTTTCATTCCACAGGTGGGTATGGGGCCGCACAGGGCAGGAACTGGGCCGGGGTCTCACCCTGGTGAGAACTGAACTGGGGGCACTCCCCAGTTCAGCATTTGGGTCCGCACGGGCCAGGGCCGGGATTCGATCCTCGGTCCCCGGGGCTGCAAAGCAAGAGCTTTACCCTCTGAGCCATCCCGGTTTCCCCTTGTTGAACTTTCTTATCGCCGCTCCCCCCCTCCCCCCCGTATGTCTCATACTGAAGCCTAACGAAACCTGTCTTTTCCCTGTGACATTGTGGTCTCCACAGCCCTGCGCAGCCTGGCACTGCAGCTGAGCAAAGCCCGAGCTGGTGCTAGTCTGGCCAGGTGGCCAAGGGGTGTGAGGGTAGCTGCTCCCATCCCATAGCTGTCTGTGGCTCTGAGGGCCTGGCCACCCAGGAGAAAAGAGAGGGTGTGTGTGCGTGTTCCTCACAGTTGGGGTGGCCTTTACTCTGTGTACAACACACCCTTCCACAAACATGGCCCGGTGTGGTGAGAGGAGCACTAGATTTTGGGTCCTGAGCCAGTCACTTGCTCTTAGGCCCCAGGATCCCCAACTCACCAGGTTAACCTCTGATTCCCCAAGCCTCTTTTAGTTCTAACTCTGAGTGAAGGGGAAGCTGCCGGGATGGCCCAGTGGGTTGGGCGCACGCTTTTTAGCCCTGGGGACCGAGGATCAAATCCCGGCCCAGGCCCCTTTGAACCCATGTGCTGAACTGCGGTGTGCTTCCCACACAGGAGGCCCCCAGTTCGGTTCTTGCCCCCTAGTTTGGTCCCTGGCTTGAGGGGGCGTGCCTCCTATGCCGGAGGCTCTCAGCCTGGTTCCTGCCCTGCATGGCCCCCACCCACCTGTGTGGAACAAAATCATGTTGAAAACTGATGACGTTCAACTATGGAGACTACTCTGGGCCCTCCCCCTTCACTCTGTCTCTGTCTGTCAAAAACAATAAAATACCGTATTTTTCACTCCATAAGACGCACTCCCTCCCCCCCCCAAAGTGGAGGGAAAAGTGTGTGCATCTTATGGAGCGAATACTGCAAAAAAGAGTGCACATTGGGGACCTTAATGATGCCGTGGGGAAGCCTGCAGCCAGATCAGAAAGCAGGGACTGCATGGAAGGAGAGCAGGTCCAGGCAGGGAACTTGTGTCTTATGGAGCGAAAAATACGGTAAATCTTTAACTCTTGAGTGCGTGTGAGGCGATAGGGTGGGCCAAGCCCTGGTCCTGGCCCAGCCCTCTTGTGTTTTCCTGTGGGCCTGGAAGTTTCCTAGAGACTGTCCTGCACTTCCTGGGTAATTCCTGTAGATAGTGACCACTGCCACCTCCTTCACTTCCCAAACCCAGTGCTGCCCAGGCTAGACATTTGCTTGTGGCCACTTTCCATTTGGCATGTCCCATGTGCGTTTCCAGGTACGTACAGTGATCCAGCCTCACGTTTCTGTTGCCCCATAAAATAAGGGTGGACAGTGTCACATACACTACCCCTGCAGCGCCTGCCTCAAGGGCTCAGCAATGATAATGACTGTAGAATTGTTCAGTTCTGCCACCTGGCCCCTCAGAGCTGGGGGAACCAGGCTCAGCCTTGGCCTGTGCCACCGGGACAGGATCGGAGGAGTGAGGCCCAGTTTCTCTGCTGCTTGTAGAAAAGTCGACATCGTGGAACAGGATGAGAGAGGGGCCACTTGCTGTCTACCAAGAAGTCAGTTGCCTTGCCTTCCCATAACGCTGAGTGAGGAAGTGAGAGGCTTGAAGAATGACATTAGACCATCTGTCTGCCTCTGTGTCTAAAAGAAAGCCTGAGGCTGGTTAGAAAGAACACCATTTCCTCAGGCCTTTCATCCTGTTGACTGCTTCCCCCCCACCCCCCACCCCCATCCTGGTCACTCCTGGCCTGACCTCCTAAGGTGGGTCGACAGCCATGCTGGCTCTCTCCAGTCTGCCCTGGTGTCCTCTCATCCGCTAACTGCAGCTTTCTGCTCCCTGGAGCAGGACTCATGGTCACTGTGATCTCTCTGAGTGATCAGACTCCCTGGGGAGTCTTTAGGGGGCATGGGAAGGACTTGTACTCAGTTCAGTACTTTAAAAATTGTGTCATTTGCCTTGATTGCCTACTCTGTTCTTTCTATGAATAGTAATGGAAGTTTAACTTAAAACTTGTGCTTTATATAATACCAGTTTCTAGAGTCTTTTCAACTGTTTGAAGAATTGAGTGATATACTAGATGGTTATAGTTACACTGTTCAAGTATAGTTTACCATTTGGATTTTTTTTTTCTGTCAACAAGGACGATAGTATTCTTTAAATAAAATATATCAAAACAAAAAAATGTGTATCTGTATATATACACATACATATATACGAGGACTGTGGGAAAAATCCAGCCATAAATGCCTCTATTTTTTGTATTACATGGCTGTATTCTTTCTGGATAGCTCTCGTATTTAAAATCAAAGTGTTAACACACATATAGAAAATGTACAAATCATAAGCATACAGTTTGGTGAACTAGAGTAGTAGCAGCCCCCTGGATCCCCTGCCCAATTTCCTTTTTCCCTGAGAAACCCCCTTCTAACCCCACTGGATATGTATGATTTTGCCTGTCTTTGACCTTGATGTAAATGGAACCGGACACTCTTTCCCTCCACTTCTGGTGATGAGAGGCCCTGGCATGGTTTATAAACCAGTGGTAGTTTCCTTCCTTTGCTATGTGCTATTGATATACCAGTCTCTGTTGATGCCCCTATGTGTTCATCTGTTCATGTGGAAGGGGCTGGGGGAATTTCTGGTTTGGACCCTTAGGCACAGGGCTGGCATAGACAGACACTCTTGTGACTGGCTTTGGTATCCACAAGCCCAATTTCTTTGGATCTTTTTTTTGTTTGTTTGTTTTTAATTGTTTTTGAAAGAAGGTGAGAGGGAGAGAGAAGCAAGGATGGCCCAGAGCAGTCTCCATAGTTGTACATAGATGTGACATGGTTCCATTCCACTCAGGTGGATGTGGGGCTACATGAGGTGGGAACTGAACCGTGGGCCTCCCGCATGGGAAGCGAGAACCTTCACTGTTGCTGAGGCATCTCAGAGGTTACCAGTTGTGCCACAGTTCAGTATATGGGGTTTGCACGGGCCAGGGTCAGGAATCAAACCATGGATCTCACGATTGCAAGGCAAGCACTAACCTACTGAGCTAGCCAAGCATCTCTTTTTTTGTTTGTTAATTGTGGTAAAATACACATAATTACTACTTAACCATTTTTAAGTGCATAGCTCAGTGGTATTGCATACATTCACATTGTTGTGCAGTCATCACCACCACCATCATCCCTGTGACTCTTTTCATCTTTTGAAACTGAAACTCTGTCTACATTAAACACTAACTCTATTGCCTGCCTTCCATGCCCCTGGCAACCACCAGTGAGTGTCCTTTCTGTCTCTGTGATTTTGACTAAGTTACTCACCTCTTTGGGTTCATTTTAATCTCTGGTAGTGTGTCCTGGAGCCCTTGGGTGCATGTGTGTGGGGGCATTAGCAGGTTTTATAGTTTTATGGAGCAATTGAACCAGTTCACACCCTAACTGGCCTAGCATGAGAGTTGTTTGCTCTGTGTTCTCACCAACACTGGCTAGTGTCAGAGTGTATATTTTTTTAATTTTTTTTTTGAGAACTGAACTGGGAGCACTCCCCAGTTCAGCATACGGGTCAGCACGGGCCGGGTCCAGGATTTGATCCTTGGTCCCCGGGGCTGCAAAGTGAGCGCTTAACCCACTGAGCCATCCCGGCTTTCCCAATTTTTTTTTTTTTTTATTGTTTTTGACAGAGAGAGAGATACAGAGACAGAGACAGAGAGAAGGGGGAGGGCCCAGAACAGTCTCCATAGTTGCACATTATTGGCTTTTCCATGTAGTTTGATTCCACAGGTGGGAGAGGGGCTGCACAGGGCAGGAACTGGGCCGGGGTCTTTACCCCAGTGAGAACCAAACTAGGGGCACTCCCCAGTTCAGCATATGGGTCTGCACGGGCCGGAGCTGGGATTTGATCCTCTGTCCCTGGGGCTGCAAAGTGAACGCTTAACCCACTGAGCCATCCCGGCTTCCCCAGGGTGTGTATTTTATTTGTTGTTTTTCTTTTTCATTTTAGCCAAGGATATCTTGTTGTAGTTGTAATTTACTTTTCCCTCATTACCAGAGGGGTTCGGCACCTTGTTGTAGGAGTATGTAGATTGCCATTCATCTCTCATTCTCCTTTTGTGAAGGGCCTGGTGATGATATCTTTTGTATATTTTAGATATTGGATTGTTTCTTTCCTCCCTTAATTGCAGGAGGTTTTTCTAAGTGCTTTTTATTACATTTTGAATTCTTTGTAAATTGGCCATCACTGTGGCATTTATAGAAGCTATTTTAGGCAAGAAATGGAGTGCACTGGAAGTCTGAGGGGGTTGGTCCTCTGGAACCCAAGAGTGGAGAAATCAAGAAGTGGAAACTGTTGGAGAGCAGAGCCCTTCTGCTCTGGCCTCAGTGTGATGCTGCTATGATGTGCGTAAAGCTGACTGCTGCCTACCAGGGGCCCTCAAGGACCAAGTCCTGTGGTCCTTCGCTGAGTTCCACAGGGGAAGAGAGTCTGGTTATTGGCTCAGCACTGTCAGCTGTGCCGAGGGGGTAGGAGCTACATGCTATAGTGGTAGTGGAGGCCCACCCCTGTGTGATGGTGGAGGCCATTTCTAGAAAAGGAGTGTAAGCTGGGAGGACCTCCTTCCCTGCAAAAAAAGGTGGCTACAGCAATTTCTGGGAACTCAGTGAACCAGAATCTTTGCTTAGTCTTCCCTCCTTGCTGGGGGCTGAGAGCTTTTAAGATGGTGTAAGGTGACCAGATTTTAACATTGGTAAAGTGGGACACTATTGACCGGGTGGGGAGTGGGTTCTTGATTAAAAATTTGGTCTATCTCCCGCCGTTCCCTAGCTTGTCGTGCATTCTTTCCAAAAATCGGGACTTTTTTAAAATGCCGCGGGACGCGGGACAAATTGTTAAAATCGGGACTGTCCCGCCAAAAGCGGGACGTCTGATCACCCTATCCTACTGTAATAAGTAGGGCTTTCACACTGGAGGCAGCCTGGGAAATCAGTGTTTATCAGGTGTCTTTTCACCTGTGCAAAGCTCTTTTGCATAATTGGCTCCTTTTATCCTTAGGTCATCCTGAGCTGTACTCTTATCTCAGTCTACAGCCAGTATACTTCACTGAGGCCTCCCATGTTACACATGAGGACACTGAGGCCCAGAGAGGTTAGGGGCTTCGAGTCACTGGCCTGTGTATGGAAAGCAGAGAAGTGTTGTTCTGTGCACATGTGTGACCTTGTCCAAGGTGGAAATCCATAAGCTGGGAGATTAGAGGTAGGTGGGACCGCTCTTCTCTCTGGGAACAGGCTGTGGGGCTGTTGGCCTCCCACTTAGAGGGGTGTGCTCCAGGGCCTGGACATACTTTCCTGAGATGTGCACTCTCCAGGAACTGTCATCTTTTGACCTCAAGTCCCAGGCTCTGCTGGGGCTTAGCGGCCGCCCATTTCAGGAAGCTGGTAAGGGGGAACATCTCTCCTGTTACAGAATGAGAAAATTGTTTAGTCAGTGGCATCAATGAACTGTTCCCAACCTTTATAGACCTGCCTTCTTGCCTTTCCACTGGAGTAGGAATGATGATTAGGGCAGCTGAGTGAAATCCACACCAGTGTCCCAGGTTCCGGGGCCTGTTGTGTTTTTTAGGAGAGGGGCAGGGAGGGTGTCTTCATTACTATTACAGTTTATCCGACATGGATATTGTGGTTTACAGTAAAAAATATATATTTGGTCATCATTTTAGAAGCACAGAGCTTCTGAAACCCTCAAAATTTCCTAATTGATAAATGATAAAAGTGGAATGGATGTTTTTTGATATTTACACCAAATCCCTTTCAACCACACCTGAGGTTATGTCATTGAGAAGATTTTTGGAAAGCACCTGAGAATGGGGGGTGGGTTGCCAGGGGTAATTAGAGGGCTGGAGATTGAGATGATCACCAAGGGCCAATGATTTAATCCATTATGCCAACATAATGAAGCCTTCACAAAAACCCAAAAGGGCAGGGTTTGGAGCTCTTTTAGGTTGGTGAGCACATTGAGATTCTGGGAGGGTGGCACCCTGAGAGAGCATGGGAGCTCTGCATTCCTGTCCCATACCTTGCCCTGTGCATCTCTCATCTGGCTGTTGCTGGGTTATGTCCTTTTATAATAAAGTGGTAATCTGGTAAGTTAAGTGAACTGTTTTCCTGAGTTATTTGAGTTGCTTTAGCAAATTAACGAACCTGAGGAGGAAGTCATGGGAACCCGTGATCTATAGCCAATTGGTCAGAAGCACAGGTGACAGTCTGGCCTTATGATTGGCATCTGAGAGGGTGGGACAGTTGTGTAGGACCTAGCTCTTAACCTGTGGGATCTGATGCTCTCTGCAGGTAGGTAATGGCCTAGAAATAAATTTGTAGGCCACCCAGGCAGTGTCTGTTGAGAATTGGAGAATTGCTTAGTGGTGGTAAAAAAACATTGATTGGATTGGCGTGGTTGAGAATGCAGTGCGGGTTCTTGGATCAGCATGGGTTTTCAGTGAGTATGCCACCCCTCACTGGTGTGTGGCTTGAGCGGGTTACTTGACATCTGTGTGCCTCAATTTTCTTTCATTTTTTTTTTTATTGTTAAATTTAATGGGGTGACTTTGGTTGGTAACAATTAGATAGTTTCCAGATGCACAAGTCCACATCACCCACACATCACACCATGTGCCCACCACCCAGAAATAACAACAGTGTCATCTACTTTTATTTATTTAATGAATTTTTATTGAGCTCCGGTGTGCAGGTCATGGTGGTGGCCACCAGAGGTATGGGACAGTGTACAAGCATATGACCCCTGGTCTTGGCAAGGAGAAGATAGAGTGTAACCTCCCAGCCAACAAAGGAAAACAAGATTTGTTGGAGAGTAGACAGATGGCCTGCAGGGAGGTCATAGGAAACCTCACCTCATAGTTGAAAAATGGGAGCAGCCCATTGGGCCAGAGGGAACGGAGAAATCTTTGTAGTCCTCATGAGTGGGCCAGAAAGGTGGGCAGTGTGGAGCAGAATCACTAGCTTGCAGAGTGGTGAATGAGTACCAGCTCTTAGGTTGAGGCATGGTAACATTTGTTGTTGGGGATAGCATTATCGTGGGGCTAGAGTATCTGGAGTATGAGGAGGGAAGTTGGGTTACCAAGAACTGTGTTGGAAAGGACACCAAGTCAGGCACTTGGAACTCATGTTTCCCAGGCAAAGCAGCCCTTGGGAGTCATGGAACACAAACATCCTAAGACCAAGACACACAGCCCCCACTCCACAAGGCCACGGTGAGATGAGGGTCCCATTCATCAGCACTCCATCTTCATGACCTAATCATCCCCAAAGTCCTCACTTCTAAATGCCATTACATTGGGGGTTAGGTTTTCAACATGTGAATGGGGCTAGGGCACAAACATTCAATCTATAGCAGGGTCCCAAACTCTGGTCTCTTGATAAAGTAGGGTTTAAAAAATCTCACTAGGGGATGTCAGGATGGCTCAATAGGTTAAGTGCTTGCCTTGCAACTGCAAGATCTGGAGATCAAATCCTGGCCCTGGCCCTGTATAAACCCACATGCTGAACTGCAGTGCAACTGGTCACCACCAGGATGGCAGCAGAGGTTGTCACCTCCCATGTGGAAGGTCCCTGGTTCAGCTCTGCCCTGCACAGCCCCACATCCGCTTGTGTGGAATGAAACCATATCATAACTACCGTATTTTCTGGCTTTGTTTTATACAGCGAATATAGGCCTAAACCTATGTTTTAACTGTAAAATTAGGGGGTCGTCTTATACGCCCGATCGTCTTATACGCCGGAAAATACGGTAATGATGTACAGCTACAACAGCTCTGGAGACTGCTCTGGGCCCTCCCCCATTATCTCTGCCTCTCTCACTCTCATGCTCACCTTCTCTCAAAACAATAAAATAAGTCTTTAAAAAAAAACTGTGTAGCTAAGGATTCAAGCACTGCATATGTTTTCGAATAGAGTATGGAGGTCCCCACTTATACTCTTCCCAGCCCTCTTCCAGCCTTGTTGGAGTTTCCTGCCAGCAGTTTGGTGTGGATCCTTCGAGACCCTTCATTTACTGGAATCCAGCTGTGCTCTCCATGCTGATCTGTGTGTGGCCTTCATTCTGATCCCCTGGAGATCTTTGCTCCTTCTGGTGCTTCCCTCCTTAGCACGGTTGATTCATTTAAGTAATTCAGAATGTTTCCACTTTTTAGTGGTAAGTAATGGCAATTGCACACATGTGTACTACACATGCATTTGAAAGCAGAATGGACAAAACAAAAGGGAACCCCGTAAGTTCTTTTGGCTCACTCTGTGACCCGTGAGGAAGGGCCAGCACCTGCCCACCTCCTTTGGCCATCATGGATAGCTGCTGCCTGGCAGCCTGTAGCTTTGATTTTCCTCATCTGTAGAAGATGGTGAACATGTGTTCTTCTGCACCTGCTGTGTGCAAAGGAAATTGGGACCATGTGTGGGAACTCTGGGAAGTCTCCCAGGAAGGTGCTTTCAATCTTTGTTTCCATGTCATCCAGGTCACCTGGACACCTGTAAGTAGGGTAGAGTCTGAATTCCTTGGGCAGAGAGGAGGCAAACTGAGCTCCAGTGCCCCTTGACCAATGACAGGGAGGAGGGGACAGGGGTATGAATTTGTTTTAGCTATCAGGAGGGCCCTGCTGAGGCTTTCACACCATGGAATCCTGGAGCGTGTTGGTGCCACGTAATTGGGGCTCTGGGACGAAATTTTGTCCTCTGGCAGGCCCTACAAGTGTGGCCACAGAAGGATTTTCTGATCAAGGGCATTATGTGGGAATAGCTGCCCTTTGTGACCAGAGATGACACTACTGACCATTGACTGCCAGCCTGTCATGAGAGAGGAGGCACCTGGCTGCCGGCATGCGACTGAGACACACAGTTTGCTTAGAGTCAGCAGGGTTGAGCTCGGCTCCACCATCATCACCAGCTTGGTGACCTCTGAGCACAGTTTTGTTCACAGAACGTGGGGACACGATCTTTCCCCCTTGATGGGTTTCATGAGGAAACGAGGCTAGGGCACTGCCTTGGGGTTGTGGAGGAAGAAGATGGTAGCTTCTGTTCTCTTTTCAGCTTCATGTCTTCTATTTTTCCCCTCAGTTACCTTTAATTTTTTCCCTTCTGTCTTCATAGCTCTGTCTGTGCCTCTTGGTCCAAAAGTATGTGTATACTCATAGACACACAATATATACAGAACACACACATGCACACATAGGACCTCTTACCAGTTTCTTCTGATACATACACTCATCCTTTAAAAGTTCCTTTTTTTGGGAAGCCGGGATGGCTCAGTGGGTTGAGTGCTCACTTTGCATTGCCAGGGACCGAGGATCGAGTCCCGGCCCTGGCCCGTGCGGAACCATGTGCTGAACTGGGAGCTCCCCCAGTTCAGTTCTCTGTCTCTGTGTCTGTCTCTCTGTCTCTCTCTGTCAAAAAAAAAACAACAAAAAACAAAAAAACAATTATAAATAAATAAATAAATATTAAAAGTTCCTTTTTTTTTTTTAAATGTGAGCATTTTAAAACAGATAGGGGGGAAGCTGGGATTGCTCAGTGGGTTAAGCTCTCACTTTGCAGCCCCGGGGACCAAGGATCAAATCCCGGCCCCGGCCCGTGCGGACCCATATACTGAACTGGGGAGTGCCTCATTTCAGTTCTCACCGGGGTGAAGACCCCGGCCCAGTTCCTGCCCTGTGCAGCCCCTCACCCACCTGTAGAATGAAACTATGTGGAAAAATGAATGATGTGCAACTATGGAGACTGTTCTGGACCCTCCCCCTTCTCTCTGTCTCTGTATCTCTCACTCTGTCAAAAACAATAAAAATAAATATTTAAAGTTATAAAACAGATAGGAAAGTACAGAGTGAGTGACATGGTGACCACCCTCATTCAGAATTCACGGTTAGCATTTTTCATGTTGCTGTCTCTGTTTTTTGTGCTTCTCCTGCCCTGTCTTGAGCCCGGGCACTTCCATTCCATGTCTGGTTCATTCTTCTCCCTGTGTAGGTCCACGGCTGCTCTCACACTCCTCTGTGTGAGTCTTGTTCGCTTTGCGACTGCTGCGTGCTGACAGGCAGAAACCTGGCTCACTCTAACTGATGTGTGGTCCCATTTTGTTACTGCCATAGTGACTTGTCTTGAGGAATTTGTAAGGTGGTTTCAACTTTTTATGCTTGAATTTATTGATCACCATACTGTATGTCTCTGCAACCAAAATAGGCCCATAAATTGAAATGAGAATTTTAATCTTTTTTTTTTAATTGTTTTTTTGACAGAGAGAGAGAGAGAGAGATACAGAGACAGAGAGAGAACTGAACTGGGGGAACTCCTCAGTTCAGCATATGGGTCTGCACAGGCTGGGGCCGGGATTCGATCCCTGGTCCCCAGCTCTGCAAAGTGAGCGCTTAACCCACTGAGCCATCCCGGCTTCCCCATGAAATGAGAATTATAAAAGTGAGGATTTTTCTTCTGGTTTGCATGGGCATTACAAATACCCAATTGATCAAAACAGTACAAATAATTACAGTTTTTATAAGTAATAAATTCTAAAAAACATTGAATATATATCTCTTAAATGGATGGATTACTTTTTCCCTCTAGTAAATTCATATACTCACATTTGAATACATCCTATTGCTGGAATGAGAAAGGTCAGCATCACTTCTAGTTCTGTTTTTTTCTTTAAGTTTTCATTTTAAGTTTTTCATATAAATCAGTAGATGGGAATCAACGGGTTTGATATAGCAATAGCATCTAATTTTAAATTATTTGCAAAAAATGCAAAGATCCCATAAAGATCTAATATTAAAAAAAAATTTGTTGCTGCTTTACCAGCTGACAGCTTGGTCATGTAAGTCCCTCCAGTCCCCAATAACAGCTTCATTGCGATATAAATCACATGCTGTCAATTCCACTCTTTTAAAGTATACAATTCAGTGGTTTTTTCCAGAACATGGTTCCAGTTTTATGATAATGTAATCGCTGCTGAAACACACATCTTTGTTTCATGTCTCTAATTTTTTTAATTAATTTTTCATTTTTTAAAGTAATACAGGGTAATTGTAGAGAAATGTGTAACTTCCAGAGGTTTAGGTTCTAGTATTTATAACTCTAAAGTTATAGTATTAAAGCTTAAAGCTGCACTGAGACATGGGGGCCCACTGTGTATAGTACATTAGGTCATAAAAAGTGGTCTGCAGAAGAATAAAGCCGAGAAGGGGAATGAAGGAGGTTGGTCAGTAAGTAGAGTTGAGGTTGTGTGTTTAAAAAGGCATGATCAGAAAAGGTCTTGCTGAGAAGGAAACATGAGGTAAAGGATCAAGACAGAACTCTTGGGGAAGGACTTCATAAGCAGAGAAAATAGCAAGCGCAAAGGCCCTGGGGTATGAATGGGGTTGGCAGGATCTGCATTGTATAGGGCCTTGCAGGCCATGGGGAGGAATGTGAAACTTAATTTTAGTGTGATTACGAGGTCATCAGAAGTTTGAATAGTGGGATGTGGGAAACAGACCTTGGGGCTAGGTGAGAGTGGGGAGATTGGTGGAGTAGATTACAGTAATCCAGGCAGGAGATGCTTGTTGGTTTGACCAGGGTGGTGGCCAGAGAAACATGTTAGAATCAGGAGTCTAGAGAGGAGAAAGAGGAGGGACGCCCATTGTGTTCATTATCTTTTGCAGAGTAATGAATTAAAACTTTAGCTCTTTATAACAATAAATGCCTACTATCTCATAGTTTCTGTGTGCCAAGAATTTGGGGATGGCTTAGATGGTGGTTCTGGCTCAGGGTCTCTCATGAGGTTGTAGTCAAGCTGTCATCGGGGCTGCAGGATCTGCTTCCCGGATGGTTTCCCCACATGGCTGGCAAGTTGGTGCCGACTGGCAGCTGGAGGCCTCAGTTCCTTACCATGTGGACCTCTCCATAGGGTTGGTTGAGTGTCCTCACAACACAGAGGCTGGCTGTGCTCAGAGCCTTTGGAGTCCTGCTCCATCTTTTCCACAGTATCTTAGTAGTTCACGCAGTTCAGCGCTATGAGTCTACCCAGAGACATGAATGCATGGGGCCCTTGGAGGAGGGCTGCCTCACCCATTTTCTGCCTGTGGAGAGGAAATTTTGGGAACTTGTGGGACATAATGTGGTTGGGCCTTGAAGATCCCCAAAAGGAGGTTGGACTAGGAGTTTTGGAGCCAGGGACCTGTCTCTCACCTTGAAGGCCTTGCAGGGATGGCCTGGCTCCCGTGCCTGATGCTGCCTTTCCCTGAGCCTTCTCTCCAGACCAGTTCCAGCCTCACTCCTCACGGGGGGTGTCAGATATGAATGAAATAGTAACTCAGAGCCAACAGAGTTCTGAACTGTGGTCAGTGTTGAGGTAAACAAAAAAATTACTTGAAGCTCAGCTTTGAGAGTGGGGAAGTTGGCTTAGTCTGGGGTGGAGGAACATGTGTTAATTGACTAGGGCTGTTATAACAAAGTGCTACAAAGTGGGTGGCTTAAAACAACAGAATTTATTCTCAGAGTTCTGGAAGCTAATGTCCAAAATCAAGATATCAACAGGGTTGGTTTCTTCTGAGGGCTGTAGAGGAGGATCCTTCCTGCTGCTTCCAGTTTCTGGTGGCTCCTGGTGTACCTGGCTTGTAGCCACATCAGTCTCTGCCTCTGTTGTCACATGGCCTTGTTCCCTCTGTGTGTCTGTGTCCACAGCTCCCTCTTCCTTTTATGAAGACGGGTAACTGGTTTTAGGGCTCACCCTAATCTTGCCTGCCCTCCTCTTAAAGTGATCACATCTGCAAAGACCCAATTTCTGAATAAATTCACACACAAGGTTTGGAGGGGTGGATTAGGACTGGGACATATTCTTGTGGGAGACACAACTCAGCTAGCTACAGAAGGAAGTGATGTTGGAGTTGAGGACTGGAGAGACCCTGAACATGGAGGAGAGGTCCGGGAGAGGGAAGGGTGTTGGGGCGGGCACAGAGGTGGGCCTGGGGGAAAGGCTGAGTGAGTTCTGTGTCTAGAGTGACAGCCGGAAGGGCGGCTTGTGCTGGTTTCTCTCCTCATATGGAGCCTTTCTCAGGGCTGAGCCTCTTTGTCCATCAGATGCTCCCACTGGGTTGTGTCAGACCTTAACCTACACCTTTTTTTTTTTTTTTTAAACCAGGAAACTACTTTGCTTCACACTTTTTCATGGGAGGTGAGAAATTTGACACCCCTCACCCTGAAGGTTATCTTTTTGGTGAGAACATGGATCTGAACTTCCTGGGCAATCGCCCGGTCCAGGTAGGTCTTGACAGGGCTGGGTGGCTTCTGCCCTCAGCCATCTGTGTCCCAGGTGCAGGGATGAATGGGCATGATCCAAACAGGGCAAAATTGCCAGCTGAATGTGTGCACATGACATGTGCTTGGGGCGTGCCCTGGTGATGCCCTCTTGGAGGCCACGTGACCAAGGGTGGGTCACTGGGGTACAGAGCAGTGGCACCTGAACCTGGTGCATCCAGGCTATGGCGTTATGGAAGGCTGTGGCCTCTTGGATGACTTTTTTAAAAAGAAAAAAAATTTTAAAGGTCGGGGGGAGCTGGGATAGCTTGGTGGGTTGAGTACTCACTTTGCAGCCCCGGAGTCCAGGGATCGAATCCCGGCTCCGACCCATGCGGACCCATATGCTGAGCTGGGGTGTGCCCCCAGTTCAGTCCTTGCTGGGGCCTATGCGGGAGGCTCCCAGCCCAGTTCCTGCTGTGTGCAGCCCCGCGTCCCCCTGTGGAGTAAAACTATATGGAAAACTAGTGCTGTCAACAATGGAGACTGCTCTGGGCCCTCCCCCTTCTCTCTGTCTCTGTGTCAAAAACCAATAAAAATAAATCTTTAAAAAAAAGAAAAGAAAAAAAAAGAACATCCACATTCCATGTGGGTAAGAGATGTGATCGAAAGGAGAATTGCAAATCGCTTTGAACATTTTTACAAGTTCGCCTTCACCAGTCACCAGAGAAATGCATGCTCACACACTGCTGTGCATTTGTTCAGTGTGCACTTGGCTGTGTGCCTGGGAGCCTTCCAGGGGCCGGGGCAGAGGACAGGTCTTGTCCTGTTCCCCAGGAGGGTATGTAGACAATAAAGGAGAGAACATTTAATGCATGGGGATAAAAAGAGAGGGGGAGGAGAGGGGGTTCTTGAGGAGGGCATACACTGAGTGGGGTATTGGATCTCCAGTGTGGTCAGGAGCCAGGCAAGAGGCCTTCTCAGGAGACACTGGACTCTGTCCACTAAGGCTGCTGAATCCTGGGGCCTCCCTGGGCCTGGGGTTGGGGATCGTTTGGACCAGGGGTCTCAGGCTGTTTTAGCCACAGAACAACTGGTTGACTCAAAATCTTTTTTTTTTTTTTAAGATTTATTTATTGTTTTTGACAGAGAGAGAGAGAGAGAGAGAGAGATACAGAGACAGAGAAGGGGGAGGGCCCAGAACAGTCTCCATAGTTGCACATCATTGGTTTTTCCACATAGTTTCATTCCACAGGTGGGTGGGAGGCTGCACAGGGCAGGAATTGGGCCGGGGTCTCACCCTGGTGAGAACTGAACTGGAGGCACTCCCCAGTTCAGCATATGGGTCAGCAATGCCGGGGCCGGGATTCAATCCTCGGTCCCCGGAGCTACAAAGTGAGCGCTTAACCCACTGAGCCATCCCGGCTTCCCTGACTCAAAATCTTGATCCTTTAATGGGTGGGAGATGAGGGGCTGAGGCCCAGAGTGCTACCCTTCTCCAGATGAGGGACCAGTGGGGCCTCCAACACCCTCCCAGGTCCACAAGGGTGAGAACAGAACCTTGCCTTTCACATCTTTGAAGCCTTGTCTAGGATACAGTCTTCCTGTAAATCTGTTGATTTTCTTCAACTTTTACATTGAGACCACTGTAGATTCACCTGCAGGTGGAGGAAGTAATGCAGAGAGATCTTGTGTGCTGTTCACGTGGTTTTCCTCAGTAATGGCGTCTTGTAAAACTCCAGTACTCTATCACGAGCAGAAAACTGACACTGATGCCTCCACGTTTTCCAGATGCCACCAGTTTTATAGCACTCTTGTGCATGTATGTGCATCCTTTCCATAATCTTTATTGACCATTGTCCTTGTAAAAGGTAACAGCAGGACGTTGGGTCCCATAACCAGGAATGAGGCCTGAGAACCCCATTCCTAATCACTTCCCCCAGACCCTTCAGGCCAGGTTGCGTTCGCTGAAAGGTCTTCCTGGAATTAGAGGACCATGGCTGCATGGCTGGAATCTTTCATGTTGATCTGGTCCCACCTCTCCCATGTGCTGACCATGTTGCCTGCAGTATCCTTTCACGTGAATGAAAATAATGTCATCTAGTGACGGTTGGAATGAGGGCCCTGGGCACCAGGTGGGGATGTGACCATTGCTCTGATTATCCCTGTTTTCTGTCCCCTGTCATCATGCCAGGGAGTCATCTGGAAATGCTTTGTTTTTTCCCTCCTAGTTTCCTTATGTCACCCCTGCCCCCCATGAGCCAGTGAAGACGCTAAGGAGCCTAGTGAACATTCGAAAAGACTCAGTCCGGCTTGTGAGGTAACCTTTGAGCCCGCCCCACTCTTTTAAGACAGCAGTGTTTAACCTTTTGGCTTCCCTGGGCCACACTGGAAGAATTGTCTTGGGCCACACATAAAATACACTGATATTAACAATAGCTGAAGAGCTAAAAAAAAGTTTGCAAAAAAAATCTCATGATTTAAGAATTTGTGTTGGGCTACATTCAAAGCCACCCTGGGCCACATGTTGGATATGCCTAATCTAAGGGGTTCTCAACAGGGCGACTATACCCCAGGGACATTGGGCCATGTCTGGAGACATTTTTGGTTGTCACAACTGGAGGGGTGGTACTCCTGGCATCTGGCAATTAGAGACCAGGGAGACTGTTAAACACCCTACAGTGCACAGAACACCTCCATAGCCATTAGTGATCCAGCCCTGACCACCAGGACTGAGAAATGGCTTTACACTTGGAAGACCTCTCTTTCTTTTTTTTTTTTTTCTTTTTTCACATTTGGAAGACTTGAGGTATTTGGGGTTGTCTCTAAACTGAGAGAATTTTTCTCCCTTTCTGTGGGCAGGAGGCAAGGGAAGGAGAACCCTGCATTGTTGGACCTTATTGTCCAATGGGGAGTGGTTCTCCACATTTCTAGAAAAGTGGAATGCAGCCAGGCATCCGACTCGGGGTCCCCTCAGGTTACAGCACTCACTGTGCAAGGTAGGCATGCTCTTGCAGGCATGACCTCTGACCTGCTGCCTGTCCCTTTGCCTCCCTGGCAGGTACAAAGATGATGCTGACAGCCCTACTGAGGACAGTGAGAAGCCCCGCATCCTCTACAGTCTGGAGTTCACCTTTGATGCTGACGCCCGGGTGGCCATTACCATCTATTGCCAGGCGGCAGAGGAGTTCCTGAATGGGATGGCTGTGTGAGTCCCTGTAACACCTGGTGGGCCCAGGGTGTTGGGGCAGAGCCCTAGCAACTCTGCTTCTGTCTGAATTATGATATGTATTTAAACTTTCAGAGGTTTTATTTGTATTAGGGTCCTGTAGGCCCCCAAAGTTTGAAATCTGCAACTTCAACATGACCCCATCAGGCCTACAACCAGTCTGCGAGGCCAGACCTGGACGGGACAGACAGAAATGCACTGGCTTTTATCTTGTGGGAAAAAATCACTTGGAGTCCAGATTTGAACTGGGGATGGAGTGGTGGTTGAGAGCTCGGGCTTTGAGTCTTTCACACAAACAGCACCCTTTCCCAAGGCAGTTTCTTGGGCCAGATGTGCCAAGGTACTCGAGAGTGTCAGAGAGAGGCCTCAGGGACAGCAGGTGTTGGGTGGGCTGGAAGGAGTTGGGCGAGAGTTGTGTGTTGGATTCCTGAATGGGGAGATGCCATAGTTGAAAATGCATGTACTCTTTGACCCAGCCATTCTTTTCTGGGAATTTTATGTTGGGAATATGCTTGCATCTCTAGCTAAGATGTGTGCTGAAGAGAATCCTGGAAGCATTGTTTGGAAAAGTAAGATACTGGAAACTACCTGGTATCTACCAATAGGGGCCTGATTGAATTCAGTTAGAATATAACTGCAGTGGAGTCTATAGTGTTCAGAGAACATGACACCCCTATACATATATAAATGGTGGTTACAGGACAGCTTTGGGGTGCAAGAGTAATGAAGGATCAGAGTGCAGGTGGGCTGCTATTTGAATATTAAAGAAGAAACACCTGCGCATACAAATGTGACTATGCCTTAACTCTCCTGGGAGTGATGCCTGGGTTGTGCATGAGCAGTGAAGCAGGTGGCTGGGAGCAAAGACACGGGTGCGGGTTCTGGCACAGGAGAAGGCACTTTGTTTGCACTGTGTACATTTTTGTATGATGTTTGTTCAAAAAGGTCAATCTGAATACCAAATGGAAAGGCGTAACCATATTTGGAATGGTAGCCAAGTTCACTGGCAGGTCTCTGGAAGACTGATAACCAGGCCCAACCCAGGAAGAGCTGGTGGCTAGCAGAATGAGGCTGTGGAGTCCCTCAGGAGGGTGAAGGCCACATAAGCTGGCTTCCTGCCCCACCAGAGAAGGGCTAGGACTTACAGGGTGGGACCTGTAAGTCATGTTTCTACTGGTTCCCCAAAAGACCAGTGCTTGCCAGCCCCTGCCTCAGAGGGCCTGTGGTGGTGGGGATCACCCTGAGGACAGGATGCAGCAGAGCATTTGCTCATGGCAGAGTTTCACCATCTTTTCTTGCTGTTGCCCCTTCAGGTACAGTACCAAGAGCCCCGCCCTGCAGTCTGAGACGGTCCACTATAAGAGGGGGGTGAGCCAGCATTTCTCCCTGCCCTCCTTCAAGATCGACTTCTCAGAATGGAAGGACGATGAGGTAACCTCCTGGTTGGGCCCTCCCTTTCCCTTGGCCCCTTTCCTGAATTCTCTCCCCTTGGTGGGGGGGCAAGCACAGTGGGACCTGCATGCTCAAGATTCCTCATACAGTTGATAAGCATCAGGAGTGGCTGCTGACCAAGATGTGTGCGATCAGTTAGATGTGCACTGGACTGTGGAGCATGGTTCTAAGTGTTGGCTGGATTGAATGATTGATATGGGATGGAGCGGCATCAGTTAGAAGCTCTGATACTGGGTTTTGGTGCAGTTATTGGGGCCACAAGACTGCAGCATAGCAGGATCCCTTCCACCTAGTGGATTCACAGCCAGGGACAGCAATTTACATGACCTGGAGAATGTTCATTGCATCTCTAATAGTTAAAATGGGAAACAACCTATATGCCCATCACAAGAGGATTACTTATTTCACTGATGTTATGGGAACCACCCATACAATATCTATAATGTGGGCACTCTAGTTCATGTCTATTATAGGGTGCTGTGCAGCCTTAAAGCAGATGAAAGAGATCTCTGTGTGTGTATACTAATATGGAAAGCCCCTCTGGGCTTGGAGAAAAGTAGCAAACAAATACAGTATAATCTCATATATGTGGCAACCACAAAAATGCACAAAACCATGTCTACAGGTACTTGTATGTGTATATAATCTTTGAGGAAAAACCAGAAAAAGATACCATTAAGCTGTAAACAGTGGTTGTTTCTGTAGAGGGTCTTGGTTTAAGGTAGAGAGTTATATAATACACACACTGTACATGCATAGTTGGCCCTCTCTGTCTGTGGGTTGCACATTCACAGATTCAACACGGATCAAAAATATTTGGGAGAAAATGTTAATTTGTCACTAACGTGTTCTATATGTTAGGCCTATGATGAGAAGGTTGCTTCTGTACTGAGCGTGTACAGACAGGCTTTACTTTGTCATTATTTTCTAAACAATACAGGGTAACTACGGTATTTACATAGCATTTACACTGTATTAGATATTGTAAGTAATCTACAGGTAGGTTAAAAGTATATAGGAGGATGTGTGGAGGTTATATGCAAATACTGCACCATTTTACATAAGGGACTTGTGCATCTGAGGATTTTGGTATCCAAGGGTCCTGGAACCAGTCCTTTGCAGATACTGAGGACTGGACTGTGCAGTGTGAGTGTTGTTACTATGTTTACTTCTGAATTAACTTGTTTCTTTTTTTTTTTTTTACCAGTTTATTAAGGTATAATTTACATATTATAAAACTCACCCATTTTAAGTGTTCAGTTCAGTGATTTTTTTGTTAAATCTTATGATCACAACTATCACCACAATCCAGTTTCAGAATGTTTGCATCCTCCTCCCCTTATGCCCATTTACAGTTAACCCCTAGCCCCTGGCAACCACTAATCTGCTTTCTGTTGCTATGGATTGGCCTGTTCTGGACACTTCATATAAATGGGGTCGTACAATATGTGGCCTTTTGTGTCTGGCTTCTTTCACATAGTTGAATTCTCTAGAACAGAGGTATCCAACCTTTTGGCCTCCTGGGCCACATTGGAAGAAGAATTATTTTGGGCCATACATGAAATACACTAAAATTAAGCTTAAAAAAAACATCGCAAAAAATATCTCATAATTTTTTTTTTTTATGAATAAGTTTTGGTATTTATTTATTTATTAAAAGATTTATTTTATTGTTTGAAAGAAGGTGAGAGAAGTGGGAAGGGCCCAGAGCAGTCTCCATAGTTGTACATCATTAGTTGTGAAATAGTTTCATTCCACACAGGTGGATGTGGGGCTACCACCAAGCCATCTCAGCAGTTACCACTTGTGTCGCATTTTAGCATGTGAGTTTGCACAGGCTCGGGCCAGGAATCAAACCCCAGACCTCACAATTGCAAGGCAAGCACTTGACTTCTGAGCCATCCCACCATCCCTCATAATGTTTTTAAAAAGTTTACATGGGGAAGCCAGGATGGCTCAGTGGGTTAAGCACTCACTTTGCAGCCCTGGGGACCGAGGATTGAATCCCGGTCCCAGCCGGTGCGGACTCATGTTCTGAACTGCGGTGTGCCTCCGGTTCAGTTCTCACCGGGGTGAGACCCCGGCCCAGTTCCTGCCCTGTGTAGCCCTGCGCCCACCTGTGGAATGTGTAACTGTGTGGAAAAACCAATGATGTGCAACTATGGACACTGTTCTGGGCCCTCCCCCACCTCTCTCTCTGTCAAAAGCAATAAAAATAAATCTTTAAAAAAGAATAAAGAAAGAAAGTTTACAAATTTGTGTTGGGTCGCATTCACAGCCATCCTGAAATGCATGTAGCCCACAGGCTGCAGGTTGGACAAGCTTGCTCTCGAAGGCCTTGTCATGTATTATGTTACTAAAATACATAAGGGATAAGGGAGAAGGAATGGAGGCAGCGAGGCATGGTGTGGTACAGGAATTGGCCAGGAAGGTCCTGGATCACGGGGTATATCAGATGGTGGAGGCCACACCCTGGTGTTTACTGCTGGCTGTGTGTGCTTGCTAGTCAAGGTGCTTTGATGGTAGGTCACAGGAGCCACCTCTGCATCACTGATGTGAGAAGGATGAGTCTTCTGAAGAAAGGATGGGGAGATTGAAGACAAAGAGCTGAACAGTTAATTCCTGGGGACCCCCACACAACCAATGTCATTGGCTCCTTATATCCCTGTGAAAGCGCCAATTTTGATACGCAGCAAATACTTCTGGTCTAGCCCACCCTCCTGTGAATGGGGGAAGAGAAGCTTCTCACAGGAAAGAGTTGGGAGGGCAGAAAAGGGCTGGGTAGACAAGTGATGCCCCTACCCGGTGATGGCTTATGTGGCAGCTGGGTGAGGCTGCATATTGTTTGGTGATCTCTGTCCCTTGGCATTTTGGGTTCTAGACTCCCACTGAGGTCCCTTGTCTTGTGGCACACCTGAGTCATAAATCAGCCTCAAGTGCCATATAAAGGCACCCCCTTTCCTCCTTCAGAGCATCAGGAAACCTGCATCCCTGACTTGTCAGCGTGTGGCATGGTGGGCAAGGTGAATGAGGTGGGGGACATGGTGGGCGGCCACTCTAGGCCTGTCCAGTGTTTTCTCAGAACCCTGTTCTTATCTTTGCCTTTGATTATTACCTCAACTAATATGTTCTCCTTGAAATCAACTGTTTTTATTACATGTATTTGTTATTGTGATAGAATATACATAAAATTTCCTTACTCACATTTAGTACATTCACAATGTTGTGTACCACTGTGCAGGTCCAGAACATCTTCATCACCCCAAAAGCAAATCCTGCACCCATTAAGCAGTCACTCCAACCCCCTGTCGTCGTCCCCCCCCCCCCCCATTACATGTCATCAGTTTTCTGCATGGTTTCGTTCCACACAGGTGGGTGGAGGCTGCGCAGGGCAGGAACTGGGCTGGGGGCCTCCCACATGGGAAGCGCACCCCTGTTCAGCATATGGGTCCGCATGGGCAGGGCCAGGATTCAGTCTTCAGTCCCCAGGGCTGCAAAGTGAGCGCTTAACTCACTGAGCCATCCTGTTTTCCCTACATGTACTTTTAAATGGAAACTTTTATTAGTCATTGCTATAGCTGGAAACTGATAAGCATTGCTATAAATAGAAGGCTCCGGAAGTTAAGTTGGAGAACAAAACTGTATTATTGTGTCCTAGCATGCTGTCATTGCCTGCTGAAGGCTTTGAAGGGGATGTTGGCAGGTGTTAAGAGACATGACAAACACTATGGCACCAAACTCAGATTTCTCCTTTACCCCAGGGTTTTTCAACCTTGGTACTTTTGACATTTGGGGCCCAGGTCACCCTCTGTGATGGGGACTGCCCTGTATGTGGTGGGATGTTGAGCAGCATTCTTTGCCTCTACCTGCCAAGTGGCAGAAGCATCCTTCACTGCAGTTGTGACAATCAAAGATGTCTCAAGGTGTGCCCAGGGCATCATGCTATGAGAAGTTTGGCCAGCCTCCTTTATTGCCATTTCCTCAGGCTTGCCTATTTAAAAATTAAAAGAATATGTGTATTGTAAAATGTGCAAATTATACAGAATCTGTAAAGCAAAACTCTCCCCAGTGAGTTTCTTCCTCCAGAGATGACCACTTCTAACCATTTGGCGTGTGCTTTCAAAACTTTTTACCTATGTGCATATTTTTTTTTATAAATACTAATACAGTATAAATATTCTTTAGCTTGTTTTTCAAAAACAATTTATTGAAATGTAATACAATTCACCCTTTTAAAGTATACAACTTAGTGGTACTTACTAGACACGCAGAGTTGTACAGCTATTAACCACTATCTAATTCCAAACATTTTCATCACCCACAAAGGAAACCCCTTACCCTTAGCAGTTTCCTGCATTCCTCCCCCTCCAACCCCTGGCAAACACTCATCTACTTTCTGTCTCTGGATTTGCCTATTCTGGATACTTCAAATAGACAGAATCATTTGCTATGTGACCTTTGTATCTGGCTCCTTTCACTGAGCACCATGACTTCTCTTGGCTGTTGGCTCTTACAGCAATGGTGCTATGAACATTTGCGTACCGAATTTTTCTGTGAACACATGTTTTCATTTCTCTTGGCTATGATTTGCTTTTAAATGTATTTCTTGGCGAAGCCGGGATGGCTCAGTGGGTTAAGCGCTCACTTTGCAGCCCAGGGACTGAGGATCGAATCCTGGCCCCGGCCCGTGCGGACCCATGTGCTGAACTGGGGAGTGCCCCCAGTTCAGTTCCGGCCCAGTTCCTGCCCTGTGCAGCCCCTCCCACCTGTGGAATGAAAATATGTGGAAGGGCCGATGATGTGCAACTGTGGAGGCTGTTCTGGGCCCTCCCCCTTCTCTCTGTCTCTGTCTCTGTATCTCTCTCTCTCTCTCTCTCTCTCTCTCTCACAAACAATAAAAATAAATCTTTAAATGTATTTCTTTCACACTTTATTTTTTAGAAGTAGTTTTAGGTTCACAGCAAAATTAAGAATAAAGTATAGAGATTTTTTTTTCTTTCTTTTTTTCTTTAAAGGTTAAGCAGAAGTTTATTGGAAAGAAGGAAAGCTCTCAAGAGTGAGAGGGGGCACCAGAAAGTGGAATGCCCACCCTAAGAGTGCAAGCCACTCCTTTTATACCCTTAATTTGCCCAAGGCTTTGTTTTTATCTTTCAGTTCACATGCCTGGATGATCCATTTAAGTGAATTTTGAAACAAATCACCAAAGTTCTGGGTTTTATTGTTAACCCTTATCTTCTGTTGGTATGCCTGGTTGATGGGATTGTCTCTCTTGCTGAAGGGGATCTGGGTGTTGTCATTGTCCTTGATGTCCTTTATCTAGTCTTTCAGTACCTGGTCACCTTGCTCCAGAAGCCCTGGGTTCACACTCCTTAGGTATTGGCATTGGGGTTACTGAGGCCTCTCTAACTACCTGAGTTTTGCTGAATATCCTGTATCATTCTCCCCTCTGACCAAGTCACCCTAGCTTCCGTTAGGGTATAGGACGATGACTTCTCTGACTGCTTCAGGCTGAGGTGGGCGTAGTGGGGATGCGGCAGGTAGGCCCTGTCCAGAACTCGATCTAAAGGGCCTCGGTAGATGAATGAATCGAGGTGGGGTTTTGTGCTCAGAACCATCTGGGGTTTTGAGTCCTTTGCTTTATAGTTGTGGTGTGTGAGCCACTGCAGCTAGCCAGTGGGCAGCTTGCAGGCAGAGAGGCATTGCCGGCCGTAGCAGGGTGTGATGCCTTTCCGGAATGCTCTTGGAAACTCCTGGCTGGCTCACCAAATGAAATAGGAAAGTTGGTGTTTCTCGCCTTGTCTCAGGTTCTTTGTCTCGCGCACTCAAAGAATGAGGACATGGGCTCCACAGGAAAGGTTAAGCAGAAGTTTATTGGAAAGAAGGAAAGCTCTCGAAACAAGAGGGGGCACCCGAAAGTGGAGTGTCTGAGATTTTCTTACCTGCCCCATACACATGTAATTTTTACTTTTTTATGGAGTTATATTGTGGACATCTTTCCAGGTTGTTATTGACAGATTTCACTGCTGGAGTGGCGTCTTTGCTAGTTTTCTCTATCAGCCCCCTCACGGGTTTTCATTTATTTAGGTGTAAAGCCACGTCCCTTTTCTCCTCTGCCCTTTGCCTTTCCCCTGTTTCCTTGTATCCATCGGGCCTTGGGCTTCTCTGTACCAGGAGAGCCCGGGGGAGAGCCTGATGGGACCAGAGGGCGAGGCCCTCACAAGGGTCATGCTGGAGAAGAGCAAAACATGAGCCAGAAAGACTGGGGGTGACTCCTGCCGGCATCACCTGCCTGGCTTTCTCCTGACCTATGGGTCTGCTTTTCCCTAAGGAAGGCTCTTCCTACATTAAAAATGTCTCCTCAGCCTCTCTGGGGTAGGTGGGAGTCTCTGTCCTCTCCCAGCATGCTTAGCTCTGGTGTGAGACTTGTGTGGAGGCATTTTAGAGGAGATGGTCCTTGCTCCCTGGGTCCCCACATTCCCTAGGTTCCTTTCTGTGGTCCTCCAGGGAGCCTCGCCCTCCCATGTGATATGGCTGGGATGGGGTGCCAGCTACAGATGCACAGGTGAGATAATCAGAAGGCAGGTGTGGGTGGCGGCTCTGTGTGTGGAGGCTGTTCTGGCCAGGCACCTCAAGGGTGGTGGGTGTAGCACCTGGGGCTGTCCCCTAGCCCAGTACTGGGTTGGCCAGTCAGTTGAATGAAGGCTGTGTAGGGTGCTACCCTGGGCTCTGTTGACAACCGTTTCCACGCTGAATGTTAGTGGGTAGTGCCCGGAAGGCTGCTGCAACAGAGCCTTCAAAGCTGTGCTCGTGTCAGGACTCTTGGTTGTGACAGAAACACGTCAGTCTGGTTTAAGAAAAGAAAACAGGAACTTATTGGCTTAGATTCCACAAAATCTGGTTTCCTTCAGGGCCCATGTTATCAGGACGGGGTCTGCTCTGGTTGAGCCTGCTTAGTTCTCAGGCTGCCACTCTGTAGATCTGTAGCCTGGGTCCTAGAGTGCTTGGATGGACCATTCCAGGCCATGTGCCTCTCTCTGTAGCCCCCACTTGGGGCAGGCACGTGCCATCCTCTGGCCAGACACACAGACCCAGGGTAGGAGAGAGCATGTTCCCAAAATTCTCCAAGGGAAATTGGGCCGCTGCCACATGAAAAGGGTGCTTGGATGCTGGGCAGGTGGATGGCAGCTGTCTGCACCATTTCCCTGGGGTTTGGACAGATCTGGGCAGGAGGCTCCATGTGAGTCAGGTGGATAACAGCAAAGTCTCAAGGATAGAAGTGCCAGGTGTGGCTGGAGCAGCAGCGGTGGTCTCCTAGGAACTGGAGGCGACTTACCTCCTTCTGAAGCATTGGGTAACTTTCAGTCTCTCTACAAACCTGGGTTTCCCATCTGTCACCTGAAGATAGAAACAATCCCTTGCTCTGGGTAGCTGTCAGGGTTCCATGAGGTCAGGCATGCAGAGTGCTTTCTTGTCCATCATGAGCCCCATCTACCAGAGGGACCAGAGCAGAGAAGGGCCAAAGTCCTTGCCTGCTGATGGAGCCACCTCCTACACCTCCCCAGACTGCTCTGTTATTTCAACACCAGCAAAACACGACTGGCAGCACTCACCTGAGTGTTCAAGGGAGAAAAAATACAGATCACTTCGTGGCTCCTCAGAGCACCAAGCTGCCCATATCAGTGCCAGAGATTATAGCCCAGAAGCTGGCTGCAAGCACGGGGGTAGAATTGCACAAAGCTCTGTTCCCATCCTGTTCTTACCTGAACAGCCCCCATCCTGGGCTTAATTATAACCCTTGGAAGGGCAGCACCTGTGTGTCACACCCAGCGTGGTCATCACAAGGGTGACTTTGGGATGGTGGTCAGCAAGATCCTCCCTATACCCTGACTCAGGGTGGGGAGGGTGGGAACAGGCTTGCAGGATCCCTCTGTCCCCTGGACACCTGTAGATGACATGTAACTCCTGTCTTGGGGGATTATCTCCCCAGGGCCATCTCAGAGCAAGGCAGAAGTGCAGAAAGGGTGTCCTTTCTCCTATAAGTCCAAGTTTCTGTGGTGCACACACCCTCAGGCTGTAGGAAACATGAGGCCTAGGTGAGCCTGGACATATCCCACACCTCCCTGCATGCATCTGGTACACGTACATGTCCCCACAAAGGCCCTGCGTCTTTCAGGGAAGCCTTCCTGGACCACCTCCCTCAGCTCCCGCTGCCTAAGCATGCAGAGCTCAAGTGGCTAGTGTTCACCGCATGCTTGCTCTCACACCACGCTCAGAGCCTTTGCATTAGGCACAGCTTCTATCCCATTTTTACAGATGGGGAAATAGGCTTGGGTCTTGGAGCTAGACTTGAATCCACCAGTTGTGAGTCTGGGACCCCCAGGCACTTTTTGGCCCCCTCCTCCATGCAGCCGCTGCTGCAGATGTCCTCAGCTGGCCACCTCATTCCTGTGGGCTTGGTGTGACCTGACCTGAGGCGCCCACTGATGAGCAGATGTGGAGAACATGCTCGAGTGGACACGTGTGAAGAGAGTGGCCTTCAAAAGGAAGGAAACACTGACATGCTGTCACATGAATGAACCTGGAAAATATGCCGAGTGAAAGAAGCCAGGCACAAAAGACAATTACTGTATGATTGTGTTTCTACTAACTGTCCAGAATAGACAAGTCCATAGACAGTACAGTGGGGGTCACCAGGGTCTGAAGGAGGGAAGATGGGAGTGATTGCTTAATGGGGACAGAGTTCCTGTTTGGAAAGATGTAAACATTTCGGAAATGAATGGTGGGATGGTTGCATGACTTTATAAATGTGCTTAATGCCACTGACTTGAACACAGATTTGCTATCTTAATCATTATCTTTTACCTTAGCAAAAGGCACAGCCAGCCTCTGTCTACCTTGCCATTTTGTCCTCTCGAGCCCTGCCTCAGCAATAGCTCCCCTGCCCCTCAGCCCCCGCTTTCTCCCTCCAGCTCCTGCTAACCATTCTTGCCTCCTTTTCTCAGTTGAACTTTGATTTGGACCGGGGAGTGTTTCCATTGGTCATCCAAGCTGTGGTGGATGAAGGAGACGGTGAGTGGCCTTTAATTCTTCTGTTCTCCCTTCCGGCATGTAGACCCTGTGGGAAGAAGCTGCTTCTCTGGGCCCGTCTTCCCTCCCTCAGCAGGGAGGAGTTGATTCAGAAGTGACGAAGGATGTGGGCCCAGCCCACTTAGCAGGTTTGGGGCCGTGGTGTTCAAGCACAGAGCTCTTCATTTCCTCTCAGGTGCTCCCTTGGTGACTTCCCCATCTGGAGCTGTGGAAATTCTGTCCAGAGGATTTCCCAGCCAGCCTGTCCCCTTCCCCCAATGACAAGGCCTGGTGGCAGAACCTGGCTCTCACTGTAGTAACAGCAGCCAGACGGGCCTCCAGTTCTGGTGTCTACCCTCCAATGGAAAGATGGAGACAGCAGAAAGCAGCAGGGAATGGGAAGGGCCTTGCTTAGGCCCTGCTGATTTCCTGACCAGTCCAGCCAGTCCTGCCGGTCTCCCTTTTACTGCTGTGGGCTGTGGGCCCCCAGTCTAGGGTGTGGATGAAGGAGCCCCGCCAGGGCAGGGCTTGTCTGTAGGCCCACTGGCTGAGCCCAGGTGCTCAGCCCTACCTGAAATATCCTTCCATGCAGAGTGAGACAGCAGATACCAAGCCAGCCTCAGGAGTGGCTGCTTTGCAGGTGGGGTGAAGTGCGGGCCTGAAAGAGGCGGGGGCCCCCCAGGCAGAGGAAGGTGAGATGAGGTCAAGCTCTCTGAAGGTTCTGGACTGGCCTTCAGGAAGATGAAAGAGAAACTGGGTCAGGGGTCAGGTCAGCACTCTAAGCAGCTCCTCTCTCCTTGGCAGTTTTGGAAGTGACTGGTCATGCCCACGTGCTCTTGGCTGCCTTTGAAAAGGTAAGTACTATCCTACCCCTTGACCTAGGAGCTATGGGACTGAACTTGAGGATCCTGCCTGGCCGAATGGGTTTAGTGCCAGAGGCCCAGAGCAGATGGAAGGTTCCCCAGCTGTTCCAGTGGCTGGGACATCCACACGGAGGGCTCCAGTCAGACTAGCTTTCCTCTGAGATGTAGAGGGATCATCCAGGGCTGCCACCTCCCAGGGCTGTGGCCTTTCCCACTAGGCCCAGGTTCCTGAGTGTCATCGGAAACTCTCAGTCCCTGCCAGGTCTTCAAAGGTTTGCAGGTGGCCTTGCCCTGCCTCCAGTAATAAGCTGCATCCCCCTGGTCCCTCTGGACTAGGCAAACCTCCCTCCCTGCTTGGGCCTTCTCTACCTCCAGGAAGACATTTGTTGTATTCACTCATCTGACATGTGTGAGGCCAGAACTAGCTCGTTGTTTGTCATATCCTCAGTGAGCAGTAGGTGCTCAGTGAATGCTATTGTTGTGAACAAGGGTCTTCCACCTGCCAACCATGGCCCTGAACCCTCTGTACAAGTAGGTAGCACAGGGAAGAGACACCCAGGCTCTTCTGAGGGCCCTCAGCTGGAGTTGCCCTGCGTATAAAGAGACCATTTATGTGGGAGGATTCACTTAATAATCCCTTTAGCATTACATATATTTGTTTTGTTTCTTTAAGATTTATTTTTATTGTTTTTGACAAGAGTGAGAGAGAGAGAAGGGGGAGGGCCCAGAGCAGTCTCCATAGTTGTATGTCATCAGTTTTTGACATAGTTTCATTCCACACAGGTGGGCAAGGGGCGATGCAGGGCAGGAACCGGGTGGTCCCTCCCACATGGGAGGCACGCCTCCACAAGCTGGGGGCTAAACTGGGGGCCTCCCACATGGGATGTTCACCCCGGTGAGAACCAAACTGGGGGCCACACCCCAGTTAAACATACGGGTTCACACAGGTTGGGGCCGGGATTCGATTCTCAGATGCTGGGGCTGCAAAGCGAGCGCTTAACCCGCTGAGCCATCCTGGCTTCCTCTGTACATTTGAACTTAGGCCTTTACCCCATCTTTTCACACAGACCCGAGTCCCCAGGCTTCCCAGCTGTTTGTGTTTTGTGGCTGCATGTGGGATGCATTAGGGATACTGCCTTGCATTTGGATAGTGCAGGTTCTAGGGATAGTCCCTCTTGCCAGTCACTGCTGGTCCTGGGGGCCAGGCAGTTCTGTGTATCTGTCCACGCAGTGCCTGGCTGTATTGGGATAGCGTTCCTGCTCACTGAGACCCTTGCCAGAGGTGATGGGGTGTGTTCCCTGTTTGAAAGTGCCATGACCGACACTCCCTACCCCCAGCGCTCCCTGACATTGGTTTACACTGTTGAGTTGTACAGTGTGTCCAGCACCAGCCTGTGACCTACATGGCTGAGGATTCAGGACCCCATGAGGAAACCAGGCTTAGACTGCTTGTCTAGAATTCTCACCACACCTGGACATCATATTGACCCCCCTTCTTCCTCAGCTGGGTGTATGTCTGCAGTACCAAGGAACCTAAGTGCAGAGCCCAGCCTCTTCCTGTGTTCTGGGTCTTTCCAGACACCCTAGGAGTTGGTATAGCCAAGCCTAAGACCTCTCTGGCCCGTTTGTCCAGTGCTCTCCCTGACCTCTTGGTGTCATGGTGATGCCAAGTGCCCTGGACAGAGGTTGGCCCTCTCCCTCTCCAGCTCTAGTTTGCGAGCTGTACTCCTCAAGCCTGGCCTTGTTGGAAGAGTCAGTAACTACCCATCTACCGCTCTAGTTAAGGTGGCTGGGCTATTGGTGGCAAGCACTTCATTCTGTGTTTCCAGTTCAGAGCCCAGTTGTAATCAACTTCATTTTTGGAGTCTAGCATACTAGAAACTTCTGTAGGGAATCATCAGCCTTTCCGGAAAATGTCAAGTGTTGGTCTTGGTTGATTCAGAAGTTGTTGGTGTTTTCACAAGATCTCAAATCTCTTGTACCTTAATTAACCTTGTTGACTCTGAGCAGTATGTCTCCCCAGATACTACTAATCACGTTTGCTCTGTTTTGTTTTCCATTTGTAGAGCTTTGGGATTTTCTTTTCTTTTTGAACTGAACTGGGGGCCTCACCGCGTTTGAGAAGCACACCCCAGTTCAGCATGTGGGTCCACCTGGGCCGGAGCCGGGATTCGATCCTCAGTCCTCGGGGTTTCAAAGCGAGCGCTTAACCCACTGAGCCATCCCAGCCCTCCCAGGATTTTCTGTGTATGCATTTGTGTGTGCGTTCTTGTGCTGTCTTTGAGACTAGACCAAGCCCTCTGAGGGCTAGAACTGGTGTCTAATTCTTGCTGTTCAGGTACTGCTTCTTGCTGTTGGGGAGGCTCTTGGCTGATCAGAACTTGGCTGATGGTTGTAAACTTGCGTGTGCTTGCCTGAGGGCAGTTGGATTTCATTGGTCAGGGTGGGACCCAGGAGGTGGTACCTTTGGAAGTTTCTCTGGGTAGTGTCAAGGCTGGGTCATAGGCCACATTTGAGAAACCCTGGGTCGGCTCTTTAGTCTTCATGTGGTCCTTCCTTTTTCCAGCCATGGATATGGAGTGACAGAGGAAGATCTTTAGCTGGCTGAGCAGTACTGGCGTGGCTGAGTTAACCTCTGTGTCTCTCTCCCTGCAGCATGTCGATGGCAGCTTCTCAGTGAAGCCGTTAAAGCAGAAGCAAATTGTAAGTCTATCAGAGGAAAAATCATGAGCCCTATTGATTTAAAAGACACACGCATACACACAATCCAGTAGTCTCCGTGAATTATTCTCCACGCCTGCCATGGTTGCCATTGAGGTAGCTGGTGACAGGCCTGTTGACTCGTCTGTTATCGCTATAGGCTCTGGGAAGTGAGAGTCGGAGTCATTGGGCACATGCATGTGTGCTACATACCCACCATATACCAGCATTGACTGTTGTAGCCCTGAGCCTTGTCCAGCATGAACATAGTAAGGTTTCAGTAAATTCTGAATGAATGAATGGACAGAGGAATGTAGGAAACAGGAAACTAAAACTGCAGCCTCCCCTCCTTCTCCTCCTCACAGATTGCAGATAATACCTCAGTACTGGGAAAAGAGGGATTGACTGAATCAATATTTGAGAGGAAAGATGAAATAGCCTAGAATCCACGGTAGCTAAAGAGCAGTACAACTTTTCTTGTGGTTGGTAAATCCAAGGTCCTACACCAGGAAGAATTATTCTGGTGGCCTCCCACATTGAAAATTGAGAGGATGGGGTCCCCAGAATTCCACTGTGTTGGATTTTGATATTGAAGCTGATTTTAACAATGGCCATAGTAAGGTCTATTTCAAAGCCATGGTTAAGATTATCTTTGTATGTAGCTGCTCAGGGGTGTAAGTCACAACCCTGGAATGGTATTGGTTAGGTTTTTAAAGGCAGAGGTAGGGAGTTCTCTGGCAGATTCAGCCCTGAAAATGGAAGGAGAGTCAGAAACCCCATTGATGATTGGGCACTTGTCTAGGGGGAGCTGACCAGCAGGACTGTGGCTCTTAGGAGGGGCGTTTGTGGTCCATGAAATTGGGATATTCAGCAGTTCAGACCATTTTTTAATGTAACCAACATGAGGCCTGACTCTGGTCACCCTTGTGGGACTAGTGATGGGTGGGTCCAAAGTGGTTTTTTCCAGGTTGGGAATGATTGGTAAGGTGGGCAGAGGTTGTGTTTTCTGGGCCAGTGTGGAGCTTGGCTCCAGGCCCTCTGTGGTAGGCAGAACCTCTGGGCCCCAGCCCTCCTGCCCATGCTACTACTTGGGCTGGGCAGGTAGCAGGTCCTTCTTATCCCTTTCCTGGCATTGGTCCCACTCCCCGGGGGTGGGGCTGAACAGAATTCCGAGCTGTGCCTGCTCCTGGGATCTGAGCCTGGCACTGGGTGGAGGTGTTAGGCCAGGCAGGTGCAGAGGAGCCCTGAGTGGGGCCTGGCACGTGCCCAGATGCCTTTCTGCTCTCCAGGTGGACCGGGTCAGCTACTTGCTGCAAGAGATCTACGGCATTGAGAACAAGAACAACCAAGAGACGAAGGTATGTGCGTGTGGGGAGCACATGCTGGGACTCCAGGCCGGCCTCACTCCCCAGCTTTTCATTCACTTGCACAGAAGCAGAATGATGGGAGTGACCTGCCTGCCATCCCCAGGACCCCGAGGGTTGATGTTAGATGAGCCAGTTCCCTTCCATGCCTTCCCCTAGAGGCCCTGGGATCCCAGACTCCGACATTTTTGCTTACTTTTTAAAAAGAGTTAACTGCGTCTTTGGGACATTTTGTCCTTTATTCAGCAAATTCACCATTGTTGGACTGCTGGCTGCCAGGCAGCCCTGGGGTTTGCTTCTGCCTGGTGAGGCTTAGTCCGTGTTGCTTTGGCCATTCAGTTCTCACAGTCAGAGGTTCATTGCCCGCTGCTGGCTGTCTTCTCTCCAGACGCAAGCCCTGTGGTTATGTGGATGGAGAGATATATCTTCCTGCGTCTGTTAGAAGCTTGGTGGCTGACAGAGCTGGGTCTGGGACAGCCAGGGAAAGATGGCAGAGGTGTCTTTGTCACTGTTTTAAGAGGCACACTGGCATAAATGAAAGTGATGCCTCTTTTTAAAAACCCCCAGACTGGGGAAGCCGGGATGGCTCAGTGGGTTGAGCGCTTACTTTGCAGCACCGGGGACCCGGGATCGAATCCCGGCCCCGGCCCGTGCGAACCCATGTGCTGAACTGGGAAGCGCCCCCAGTTCAGTTCAGTCTCTGTCTCTATCTATCTCTCTCTATCTCTCTCTCTCTCTCTCTCAAAAACAATTTAAAAAATAAAATAAATAAATAAATAAGCCAGAAGTCTCACACACCCCCTGGAACAGCCCAGAGCAGGAGGACAGGGCTGTTGGGCCCTGAGGCTCAGATGAACACTGTCCAGTTTATGAGTTTTACACCAGAGGGCAGCTGAATTTCTATAAAGGGCCAGAAGTAAATATTTTTTACCTTACTGGCTCTGTGGTGTCTTTCATCTGTTCACACTGACATTGTAATGCGGAAACAGCCCCAGGCAATATGGAAACAAATGGGTGAGGCTGTGTTTCAATAAAATGTTATTTACACAAATCAGCAGCAGGCCAAAGCTTGTGGACCTCTAAGCTTTAGGATGTTGTTTCTTGATCCAGATACAAATTTTATTTTCCAGAAGCTGCTAGTACTTGATGAAAATATTTCAAACAAGTTAGATTTGTCGGATCTTTTTTTTTAACCAAATAAATGGATACCTCTGGAAGACGTGTTCCATAGTGTGGTGTCTTTTCCACATTTTGTATTTGGTTCTAAGGAATAGAAAGAGGCCTGAGTTTCTTGATTTGGGGAGTGTGTGTGGGTTGGGGCCACAGATTCTCCTCTTTGCGATGGGGTGAGCGTGGACTGAATCTGGTGCCCAGCAAACACAACTCCAGGCCATGCCTCCTGAGGAGTCCTGCTTCTCGGTGATTTTCCTCTGCTCTCTGGGGCTTCCCTTTCCCCTGGGGAAGTGGGGGTCGGCCAGTGGGGCACCCAGGGCCAGAAAGCCCCCTCCTTGCCCCTTAGCTGGCCTTCAGCCTCTTGCTCTCGGGAGGCCACCAGCCCTCAGACCCTCAATGTCCCTGCAGCCCTCAGATGAGGAGAACAGTGACAACAGCAATGAGTGTGTAGTGTGCCTGTCGGACCTGCGGGACACGCTGATCCTGCCCTGCCGCCACCTGTGCCTGTGCAACTCCTGTGCCGACACCCTGCGCTACCAGGCCAGCAACTGCCCCATCTGCCGACTGCGTGAGTGGGGTGCCGAGAGTGACAGGCGGTCAGCCTCCCGCCAGGCTCACACAGATGGGAACTTGGTGGCTAACGTAGCTAGTTAACACCCACAGCAACCACAGGGGCATGTGGATGGTTCAGATCCTCAAAAACCTGCCTGTAGGAAAATGAGACTTTCAGAACAGATGGCCAGGAAGGACGCTCCAGGGCAGGCGTTTACAGTGACATTGGAACTGGATAGAAATGACCAGTGAATCAAATCCTTATGTTAAAGGTTATATGGAACCCTAACCCTAACATTGACCCTAACCATAACACTACCTCAAACCCTAGCCCTGACCCTAAAAAAAAAAAAAAAAAAGATTATATGGAAAATATTAATATTTTGATAGAAAATTACAAGATGAAAAGGGTGCTGATCAAGGAATTACTGTAGTTTTCCATGTATAAGATGCTACTTTTGTCTAAAATTGTTAGACAAAAGTTGGGGGTCACCTTACACATGGGAGTAATGTATATATTGATTTCTTAATGTTGGGTTAGAAAAGCAAGGGTCATCTTATATGTGGGGAGTCTTATACACAGAAAAATATGGTAAATTTGGTTTCCTGGAGCACTCCAGGCATTTTTTTTTTTTTTTTTTTTTTTTTCAGTCAAAAGTCATCACACTGGGTGGAATTCTGCACTTGATCTTAGCCAAAAGGCCAAGAAGTGATTGGAATTCTGAATAAAGTACTTGTCTTCCAAAAGAAGGAATCTAAATATTCTTAGGGTACAAGTCGGGTCAGCATGAGCATTATGTGAGGCGGGGAGCCCTTGCCTGGGGGAGCTGTGAGCCATTTTCATTTAGTAGGTAAATGCTAGCTTTTTAGAAAACAGCCTTTCTGCTGCTTCACACCTGGCCTGCTGAAGCTCCACCCCCGAGCTCTAAGATAGGACGCCCAAGCTGTCATGCTTGCCTTTTGCTATCTTAGGGCTCAGAAGGAATCTGCCCACTATTGAGGCTAATAAGGGACAGAGTTGGGGTTTAAACTGGGGTCTGGCCCAGAGCCTACACTGTTGCCCCCGCTGACCAGAACTGGCAGCACATCACCAGGTTGTGCCCCCCAGGACAGCCAGGTGGACTGTGGAGAGGATGTGTGGACACAGGGATCCAGGGCAGGCTGACTGCGGAACTGGAGGACAGGACTGTGTGGTCTGGGAGGTCCAGAGCCTGGACGGAATCCCCAGCTCTTGACAGGACATCTGGGACTGTGCCCTGGGCCTGGGAGATGGGCAGCTCCTAATCCACTCAGAGCACAGTAAGCGTGGAAGGCAGCCTCTCCTGCCTGAGGGACAGGCTTGGCGCTGAGGAGCAGGGAGGAGGGGCAGCAGGCCGTGGTGCTGGCAGGTGCAGCCTCCCTGTTCGCCTCGCCTCTGGGGCACAGCAGGGTCCTGGGGTAGGTGTTCATAGCACTTGGCTGGCAGGTGGGGTCAGGGCCCTTGTCCCTGAGGCCCAGAGCCCGGGGTGACTGCTGTCAACACTAGGGACTCAGTTGCCTCTCATCCTTTGTGGGGGTGCAGCTGACATATTTGCAACTGTTTATCATGAGTGTGACCTGTACTTCTCCCTTGACCGTGTCTCACAAATACTGTACTTTTGTTCATGGAACTGATGCTACAGGGTGACTAGTAGCTGGTGTTCTAATTTATTTTCCTAACTCCTTGTGCTTGTAGTTTTCCCAGTGCAGACATTGTACCATCATGAATGTTCATGTACATACGAGTGTCTGCCTACCTGTCTGTCACTTCCTTCCTTGATGTAGTTCCCCGGAAGACACCTATAGTGTCCAGGGCACACCACGTACTTTTAGCTGGCTGGCAGGTGTAACTTGCAGCCCCGTTCACTGTCTAGTGTACAGTCTGGGGTGGGGCAGGTGAGAGGCTGGCCACACCCTGCACGCCACTCCTAGAAGTTCTGTCTGAGCCTAGGCAGTGCTGTCCTGGCCTCCCTGTGTCCTGCTGGGGACGTTTTGTTACAGCTCTGTGCTGATTGGTTGGGAAACATGGCTTGTCCCAGGACCAGTGTGGTGTGCATGGGTGGTCAGTGTCCTTGGGGCCTGGAGGGTCTTGGTGGTGTTGGAACCAGCCACCCCTTGTCTGACATCAGCCCCTCCCTTCTGCCACAGCTTTCCGTGCCCTTCTGCAGATCCGAGCGGTGAGGAAGAAGCCAGGAGCCCTATCCCCCGTCTCCTTCAGCCCTGTTCTGGCCCAGAGCATGGACCACGATGAGCACTCTGTAAGCGCCTCTTTCTTCCTGCACTGGGGGTGTGAGAGTGGGGAGAGAAGGGGGTCTGTGCAGGGCCTGACAGGTGTGCAGACGCTTCTGGGGCCTGCCTTTGTGTTAGGACAGTGTCTGGCTCCTGGTGGGGCTGGGGTGATCATGTGGCCTGAAGGAGACCACCTGGGCTCTGTCCTCAGGACCCAGGCTCTGTGGCTAGCACCTCCGCCTGCTGGCTCTCTAGGCTTCTGTCCTCATCTGCCCAGCGGGTCCCCACAGATGGCTGTGAGGCCTTGTGGGGTGATCCAGGCCAGGCCCAGTGAGCTCCAGCTGCTGGGAATGCTGGCATCGCCAGGTGCCCCTTCACAGGACTTGAGCCACGGTGTCTGTCACCATTGTTCCACCAAGACTGACAGCCAGGGGCTTTTTGTCTTAGGAAGTGAGGTCTCCTTCAAAGGGAGGCAGTGACACACCCTCCGTGCGTGTCCTGCCCTCCCCTCCATAGCCTGGGCTCACAGGAGGGCACCTTAGCATCTGCCCATCACCCTTGCTCCCTGAGGAACCTGAGGTGAACCTTGCAGGCAGATGAGGGGAGTTAGACTCTGAGTTAAGCATGGAGACAGAGTGAAACAGAGACAGATGGCAGAGACACAGGTGGACAGAGAGACAAATGCAGAGATGTGTGGAGAGACAGGGCAGGAGAGATACGGAAAGAGAGAGGTGGAGACAGGAGAGATACGGCAGGGATGAGGATGAAAGGGGGCTACTTGGAGATGAACAGACAGGGGGAAAGAGATGGAAAGAGACAGAGAGACAGACAGAGACGGAGATGGAGGTAGAAGGGAGAGACTGGGAAGGACAGTCAGAGGAGGAGGTCCAGGCAGCAGGTGTGGGCAGGCCTGGGCCCTCAGTCCCCAGGTCCCAGCTGGCTGCGGGTGTTGTCAGCTTTGAGTCTGTTTTCTTGGCTCTCCATTGAGACTGTTTGGACCCAGTAATTCTTAGAGGTCCTGCCAATTCTTTAAAAACAAAAAAGGACCTAAGGACTCTAATTGGGGCTCCTATGCTAGGCTGGTAAGTGGGATATGTTTGACCCATACAGTGTTTCTAAAAATTCAGTCAATGTTTAAAAGTCTGGAAACTTTCCTTAAAACTCAGGTTTCTGGCTTCTCTTTCAAAATCTGAAGGTGTGGTCTCGCAGCTGGAGCAGAGGCAAGGCTGCCCTGGGGAGGGGGAAGGGCCGGCCACCATCACACTCACCTCTCCTTGGGCAGCCACACACTCTGTTTTGCCTGCTGGGCCCTCAGCACCAGAGCTCATGACTCAGAAAGTAGGCCCTCCAGTGTATTTAATGATGGGCTTGATTAGGGACACTGCATACTTTCTCCAACAATGTATTTTTTGGGAGAGAGAGGAACAGCTCTTAGGTGTTATTTGTCTCCTGACTTTTTCACAGAAGGGTGGCTGTTCGGGTTGTGGGTTTTTATTGTCATTTGTGTGTTCCCCTCCCAATTTTGCCCTGGTGTCTGAGGGGCCGACCCTCCCATATTTGTTCCTCTTATCTTGAGAGCCGAGACACCAGCCACAGTGCCTGGCTGGCTGGGGCCTGGAGAGTAACCCAGTGCTTCCCTCTCCAGAGAGTTAAGATCACCAAGTAAATGGGTTTGTTTTTTTTTAAGATTTGTTTTATTGTTTTAGACAGAGACAGAGAGAAGGGGGAGGGCCCAGAGCAGTCTCCATAGTTGTGTCATCAGCTTGTGACATGGTTTCATTTCACACAGATGGGCGGAGGCTGCGCAGGTTGGGAAGTGGACTGGGGGCCTCCCGCATGGGAGGCACGCCCCCTGGAGCCAAGGGCTGAACCGGGGGGCCAAAACTGAATTGGGGGTCTCCTGTTAGGGAAGCACACCCCAGTTCAGCATATGGGTCTGCATGGCTGGAGCCGGGATTCAATCCTTGGTCCCCGGGGCTGCAAAATGAGCATTTAACCTGTTGAGCCATCCCAGCTTCTCCATGTTCTGCCATGTTCCCTGTAGAAGCAATGTCCACATAATACCAGAGAGAATCAAAATTAGGCATTTTCTTCACTGAATTCAGTAAGGTCATTGGAGAGTGGGGTGATTTAGGGCTACTTTTTCTCCCCAGGAGACTTAGATGATGGTGATAAGTTTATGAAGCCAGGTGAAGCGTCTGGGAGGTACCTGGGGCCTCCAGGTCCCTTCCCCATGCTCAGGCAAACCCACTTATGGGGAGCAGCTGGCCATCTCATACCACCCTGCCCAGGACCTGCTGCTCAGGGTGACCCAGACCACATGGGTGGGCATTGAGGATGGGATGAGCTCTACCAGTAGGGCAGCTCCCGGCAGCTGTGTAGATGTGCAGCACAGCCCATCCAGGCCCCTAAGGCCAGACCTACACGTGGCAAGGTCCCCTCAGTTCGCGTGCACTTGAAGTTTGCGAAGCACTGGCTCGCAGTGCTCGTTCGTACAAGCCAGTAGGCCAGACAAGCACCGTCCTGGCAGTTCTAGGGCCGTAGAGGGGGTGGTAGTTGTAAAATGTCTGATTTTTATCTTGACAGTGTCCCTTAAAAAAATCAAAGTCGCACCCCGCCTCACTGGCCAGCAAGAAACCTAAAAGGGAAACTGTAAGTGTGTTTGGCCCTATGGCCACATTTCTGCCCCTTGCCCTAATTATTAAACCAATGACAAGTACGGGAAGTCATTTTCACCCAGGCTGATGCGTTTGGTTAATTTAATCTGTCAAATCCACTCTCCCCAGTCCTGACGTCCCTGCCCAGGAAGGGAGTTTTGTGGAACAAGCAAAGCTCAAGGTCTGTTGGCAAAAAGCCAGTCTCACGGGTCCCTGCTGCTGGGTGACACACCGGCCTCAGGCCACCCCTCCCCGCCAGCTGCTTCCGCCCTGGTCCCCGTTGCCCTCGTTTCCCTTTTTCTTCTTGCTGGCAGTGGAATGGTGTTGGCGGTGGAACTAATGTGGCTGCTGGATTTTGCAAACAGCACTCCTGGCGCTTGCTTTTCATCCTGCACCCCCTGTCCCTTGCCCTCTGCCCCTTGGGTTTTACCTTCTTGGTCCAAGGACTTGGTTTTCTTGCATTTTCCCTACATCTCAGGGGCAGGCTGAGGTTAGGTAGCGTGTGGCGGGTGGGCTGGGCCTCTACTGAACTGAGTGTCCCCTGGTAAAGTGTAGAGGTGGAAGTCACCAGAGAGTCAGCCTAGAGATAGGTGTTTTCCCTTTGGAAGGCTCAGGGGATTCAGAGTAATTATTTATATTTAAATCAAAGGTAGGTTGGGAGCTAATGCAGGTGACCCAGAGACCTGGGAGGTACTTGCTAAGGGCAGGCGGCCCCTACCTCAGCTCCTCTGCCACGGGGTCACTCTGCCACCTCCCTGAAAGGCAGCCCCCAGCTTCTAGAAGATTGGGTGGGCAGGTTCGGAGTCGGGGGAGGTATGTAGGGAGCATTTGGGAGTCTTTGCCCTTCACCTTGTCTAATGAGAGTGAGGGCTCAGCCCCTGGGCATTTTCCTTCTCCTTTAACCCTAAAGCAACTCAGCTTGTTGATGTGTTCCGCTCCCAGCAAGGGGAAACAGTGGTTCTGAACCAGGGGGCCCAGTGGAATCGCCCAGAGCACACATCACCGCTTGGGTGACTGCCCACCCCAGATCCACAGAGGCTCTCAAGTTGGGCCTGCTGCCCTGGGGAGCCAGGTTCTCCCTGGTCTAGAACACACATGGTTCCCACTGGTTTCTCTCACCTCTGGCATGGCTTTGCTCTCCACCTGCTCCTGAGTTCTCTCTCTCACTAACCCCTTTCTCGTTTTCTACCCCCTGCCAGGCAGGACCAGAAAGCCAGGTAGGGACTGCCTGAGGCTGGGGGTGGGGGTGGCTCTTCCACATGCCCTCTCTACCGTCATCCTGGGCACCCTGTGGGGCATTTGGGAGTCCAGGCTGTATGCTGCAGCTGATGGCCAAGGGAGCCCTGGGCAGGAGGTCTGATGCACTAGAGTTCTTGGCGCCCCTCTGAGGGAGGGGGTATTTAAGTCTCTAGAAGGTGGATTGGACAGGAAATGGTCAGAAAGCAGGTTCTAAGTAGAACATACCTGGGGCACAAGCCCAGGGCCATGCGTGGTGGGTGGGGAGCCTGGCCAGCCTGTCCCTCACCTGCTCTTGTCTCCACAGAGCTCTGACAGCATCCCACCTGGCTACGAGCCCGTCTCCCTGCTCGAAGCACTCAACGGCCTTCGAGCCATTTCCCCAGCCATCCCCTCAGCCCCCCTTTATGAAGAGATCACCTACTCCGGCATCTCAGATGGCCTGTCCCAGGCCAGCTGTCCACTTGCTGGGCTTGATCGAATCATGGAAAGCGGCCACCAGAAGGGCAAGCCCCGGAGCAAATCCCCTGACAGGTGAGGCTGCCACCAGAATTTCCTCCAGGGAAGGGTGTCAGGGAACCCGCCTTGCCTGCTCTGTGGGCTAGGGCAGGGGCGATGCGTGATGTGGATGAGAAGGGCAAAGCAGGTTTATTTGTAGCTTTTAATAGTTTTATAACATGTTTTGCCAGAAAGATTCACAAGACCAGTAGTAGTTTAGGTTCATGGCTAAGGTGGATCACAGCAAAGGCAGCAGGAGAAAAGTGCATCTGGAGGCTAGGGGTAGCAGTGTGTTTCCCTGTTCCGGACCACACAGGAGCAGCAAACCACAAGGCAGGGTGCAGTGTCTCCGCCCAGGGGAACCGTTTGAATTTCAGCGTTCTAGGACTTTCTGGGGGTTGGTCACAGGGATACATCCTGCTGTGTGACCAGTGATGGCCACAGAAACCTGACCTCAGTGAACCCAGGTGCACGTCCTCCTCCGTGTTTGTGCTGGAGGAGCTGGAGGTGAGGGCCCTGGCTCCAGGCAATTAGAGGATTCTCATCACTGACTTAAGGAACCTTTGAGGGCCACACGCGCAGGGGCTGGCGGTCCATTGTGGTTTCCTTGGACACGTGCGAGGCTCAGGCAGCCAGCCCTACTGTATTAAGTCTTTCCTCACATGTGTGCTTGGTCTTCACTAGAAGAGTATAAAGATGGCACAGGTTCTATAAAACAGCCTCTGCCCCTGTAACTTACACACATGGCAGAATCACTTCAAAGATACCAAAAGAAATGTGGGGCGTCCCTCCTGCTTCCCACATCCAGCTCTCCACCCCAGGAATATACCATCATGGTTGTCTCCTCCTGGAAATAAAAGGCCGTGTTTGGGCCTACGCCAGCACTCATGTGGCCAGCCTCTGGTCTGCTGGCATCGGGACGTGCACACCTCCCGGGTGCGTCTACTCTGGACCCTGGCACACATCTCTGCACACTCACCCTCATGTGGTGTTGGCTTTGGTGGGACTGGCATTTCTTTTCCACTTGTCCTCCATTGCCCTCTTCTCTGTCCCCAGCACCCTGAGGTCCCCGTCATCCCCCATTCATGAAGAAGATGAGGAGAAGCTCTCCCAGGCCTCGGACGCCCCTCCCCTACCAAGTGGGGCCGGGCTGGTGCTGAACAGCTCCCCAGAGGTAAGGTCCTGCCCTGGCCCGCCCTCCTCAGCCCTGCCCACCTGAGATAGGTTTTCCCACTGCTCCCCTGTTGGCCTCCCAGACCTGTGGCATGGTGTCCCCCGGGCCCACTCCTCCACTCCCTCACTCAGTGGCCTTGGCTCAGCTTTGACTTCCTCCAGCCTCAGTTTCCTCATATGTGGGGTGGACACTGGCAAAGGGGCTGTGTGTGAAGTACCTGGTAGATGCTGGCGTGTTCTGGACTGGCGGTGGCACCTCACCCTGCTCCCTCACCTGACCACCTGTATCCTGGTCCCTCGAGTTTGGCACCAGTCCTGGGTCAGCACCAGAGCTCCAGGCTCATTTTCCCTTGTCTATTCTAGAGTTTCCTCACAGAGGAGGTTGATGAGACGTCGTCCCTGAAGCAAGGTAAGCCCTCTCTTTCCTGAGGGGCAGGGTCCTGGTACTCTGCCTGGGGAGGGCCAGAGGCCGCCAGCTTGGATCCCCTAGAGGTTTCTCAGAGCACTTTCTGGTCCCTTCCTGGGAGCCACATGCACTGCGTACTGGACGGTATCCCTGAGGACAGCCCGAAGCCACTCGGGGTTTTCCCTCCCACCACTGACCCTGGGTAGTAGCAGTCATTTGAGTTCCAGCCTGGATCACTCAGCTTTCCACGCATGTTCTCCTGTGCAGCCACTCAGGCTGGGCTTGGGCTGCACTCATCCCTTGGGGTTGTAGTTGTTGCCGGTGCCTGGAGAAACCCAGCACAGCTGATGGCCAGGGTGGGTGCTCAGGGTGCAGCCAGCTCTGCCCCTGCATGTCCAGGTCTCCCATGGGTGGGGGAGGCGTGCACCTCTCAGCATGCAGCAGCCTGTGGGGGTCAGGTCCCAGCTGCCACTCACATGCACTGGGCTCTGAGTGGGGGGCGGCCGCCTGACCCCATGGTGGCTGTGGGACACAATGAGGTGCTTCCTTCTGCTGGCTGGGGAGAGGCCATCCTTCCACTGTCTTGGTCATTCCTCCCCAGTTTTGGACAGATGAGGAAACTGAGGCTCAGGGTTGGTGTGCGGGGGGAGGCCTCTGCCACTTCATTTAGAGGTAACAAAACTAGGAGGTGGCCCTAACTGGCTGGCTCCCAGGCCTGCAGCATGGTAATGGCCCCCAACATAGCCTATAGCTGCTCTGTTGCTATGACTGCTTTTGGGGTATCCCCTGGCCAGCATTGTACTGTGGAGACCCATCTTCTTCCCAGGAGCAGCCCTTCCCACACATGAGGGGGCCCCATCTGTAGGATACTGGGGTAGGGCGCTTGGGCTGTGTGAGTGTGGGACCCAGGGCAGGGTGTTGGGATTGGAGGTGTCTGGCCCTGGAAGCATGGTGCCATCCTTCCTGCCCAGTGTAGTGCAGGGCCCTCCCCGCTGCCTCAGGCCTTTGCTCCCTGATCTCCCTTGGTATTGGCCTCTTCCTGCCTGTGCACAGTGCTTGCCAGGACCAGGTGGCCCCCTGCAGGCCCCTTTCTGCAGAGGGGCCAACACCCTTGGCAGCACTGAGAATCGTGCAGGTCCAGGGCTGGGAGCTGATGTGTGGGAGGGACAGCCAGACACAAGAGGGCCCCCACTGGAGTATCACTGCAAGACCTGCTGTGGGCACATGTGGGCCAAGGGCTATTGCCCCACCTGCTCATCCTGAAAGATAAACAGGACGCAGTTACGTCTATTACTGTTTTATCTTATTTTTTAAACAGGAGTGTGTAATGATTTTATGATAAAAATAAAACAAAAGCCCCATGCTGGGGGCTGGGAGAGAAGGAATGTGAGGAAGAAGAGGGAACTTACACCTCTGGGGGCCCGGAAGCGCAGAGGGGGCGTGGGGTGGGGTCTGGGCCAGAGCCCGGGCCCACAGGGGCTACAGTGCCCACAGGGACAGAAGGTGGGCTCCTCGGGTTCTCTGCCAGCCTGTGGGTCCCTGACCTGGCCCTTCCTCTGCAGGGAGCCGTGTGCCCTCCACCCAGGACGTCTTGCAGGATGGCAGCCACAGCCAACCAGGCCCACCTGCCGACATCTACCTGCCAGGTAACAGCACTCGGCCTGTGGGCTGTGGGGGCCTGCCATGACTGTCTCCAAGGACAGTGTGCTCTGACTACTCAGAGACGGACTGACCCATGGGGAGAACCTCCCCCCCACACAGCTCTGAGTCCACATTCTTTCCATCGACCCCCCAAGCATGTCCAAGCACAGGGTCCTGCAGCCCTGACTCTGGTGCGGAGCCTGTGCCTGAAGCCCCTGTGCACCCCAGAGACAGCTCAGTCTCAGGACATGGTCCTTCTCCCCATCTGTCTATCTTCGAGCCAAGCACATCTGGTTCCACTGCCATTGCCGTATCTTCCTTCATGCATGGCCCTGGTAGGCTTGGGCCTTGTCCCAGAGAGCTACAAGCAAATCCGCCTGACAGGCCACCAGTTCTCTACCACCTGGCCAAGGTCCCAGTTGAAGCAGAACGTTTCAGGCCAGGGGTTATGGAAGGACAGGCTGGACTGCCAGGTGCCGGCAAGACCTGAGGCAGTGGGGAAGGGTCTTGCCTGTCTTCCTCTCCTTTCTCGAGGCTTCCACGCATGACCCTGGGGCCTCAGCTTCTCTGTTCCTCTGGACCATGATTCTCAACTTCCAAGTCCTGGGCTTCATAGATGGGGGGATGGGAGTAGGGACTCCTCAACACGTGTGCCAACACCTGCTAGGATGCCATCTGAAGTTCTGGAATCAAGATAAATAGTCAAGTTGCCCTCAGAGAGCCTGGCTTTTGCCACAAGGTTGGGGAACCCCTTCGCCCCCTGCCTACCCCTTGGAGCCACCATTACCTGGTCCCCGGTGACCTGGCCTGAGCTTCAGCGGACTGTGACATGCTTTGTTTTAGAAAGGGTCTCTTGTCCTTGACCCCAATCTCTGGATGAGCAGTGGCCTATGCAAGCAGGGTCACCAGGTATAAGTAAGCAGGATTGTTCACTGGCACATGCAGCCTGCTCATAGGGACACCCATAGGTGAAGGCCACGTACACCTTAGAGCAGGGCATCCAGCCTTTTGGCCCTGGGCCACACTGGAAGAATTGTCTTAGACCATACATAAAATACACTAACACTAATAGCTGATGAGCCAAAAAAAAAATTGCAAAATAATATCAATGTGATTTTAAAGAAAGTTTATGAATTTGCGTTGGGCCACATTCAAAGCTGTCCTGGGCAGAATGTGGCCTGTGGGCCACAGGTTGGTCAAGCTTGCACTAGAGTAACGCAGACTTCTAGTAAATTCTTTCAGAGGCCTTCAAGTATTTCCTTATGGCTCACACTTGAGGGGCCAGGAGAGGAGAGGGACTCGCCTTCCTGGAGCCACGAGTGTGAATCCTAATCATGGAGGGTGGCCATGCTGTGGCCCCCTGGGAAGGGGAAGGGCACTTTGTCCCCACTAAGCCTTTGCAGTGCCCGCCCCCCCAAGTGGTCCACAGAGTGCTCAGGGGTCTGTAGTGTCAGGACAGGCCACAACCACTGGGATCGGCTCACAACTGAGGCCAGGACTTCTGACTGCTGAGCCCCACCCCACCCCCTGGCAGGTGTCTTGGGCCTTTAGCTTCACGTGCAGATAGGGAAGCAGAGAAGAGGCTGGAGTGTACATTCGGGGCCTGACTAGATAGTAGGGTGGGTGACATCTGGTTCCTGGGCCCAGGTCCCACCTTGGCTCTGTTCCCTACCCATTCTGCAGGGCAAGGTGGGTTCTCAGTGCCTCTTAGAGTAAAGAGGAGGTGAGAGCTATGCATGTCCTGCATCTGCTCCCCCACAAGCACCACTGAGGGCAGTCGGGGGTGAGTGGGGGCCCTCCTGGATGTGCACACCTTTCTTGTGAGCACATGTACATGTCTTCCAGTCATATGCCGGCACCTTCACTTAGGAACCTGAAGAACATCTTTCACATCTGTGTGTGTTTAAGAATGTGACATGTACAGGCAGGTGTTTCCATTCTTCGTGACAACTGCACAGCCCTCCCTGGATGGGTGGAGCATAATTTCGTGAACCTGAGTATCCCCTGTTGATGGGAAAAAAATAACATTGGGGGAAAATATATAAATGGGGAAAACTTAAATATCCTGGTAGCCCTGTGAGGGGGGGGCCTTCCTGGGCTCCACTGGGCCCCCCATCCCCACCGTGTGCATAGGCTAAGTTCCCCTGTATTAGAATTGGCCTCAGGAAACATTTGCAGCCTGGTCTTCCCTTGTTTCAGCACATCAGTTTGTGGGGGCATTTTATTTCCAGCCCCTGACCCCCTCAGCGCAGCTTATTTCAAAGCCAGTGCATCTGCTGTGTAATGTGCTGGTTTGTCTGCGCCTTGCTAACCAAGCGTCCATCTCTCTTCTCTGCACAGCCCGGGGGCCCGACTCCTGCTCTGTTGGTATAGAGGAATAAGCTGGTATGTGATCGCCTTCATACACGTGTGGGATGGCTCTGAGGGGCATCCTTGGCAGGGGGCTGGAGAGAAACTCCCAACTGCCTCTCTGTCTCCTGCTCCCTCTGTGGGGCTTCCTTCCCATTTTCCGGGCTTCTTCCACATCCATGTCTCCCCCCGGGGCCTGGACTCTGAATCCAGAGCTCTCCCAATGCCGCTGCACCTTTGCTCTGAAGAGGTGGTCCTGCGGCTCTTGACACTGGCTTCCAGGCCAGAGGTTCTTTCATCAGGAACAGGTGGCCCAGTCACTCTTTGAGCCTTCAGGACCCCAGGAACAGGGACCACCCCTAGCTGGGGCCCCACCATTGTTGCTACTAACCTGTCCTCCACCCACCTGTGGGCCTGTCCGAAACCCCAGCACACTGATACCAGTCTATGCGGAGGCCATATGAGGTTGACTCCCCACCTGACGGGGAGATACTCTCTACCTGGGTGACTCAAACGGATATTTTACAGAAGGCAGTTCTAAGATACCATTATACAATAGGCTGTGTGTATTGGGGACCCCCTTCGCTTCCTTCATGTGACATCAGCAGCTCTGGGAAGTCTGGTGATAGAGAGCCAGTGCCTTTGATGGTCCAGGGTTTCCCAGACACGTGTGGTGTGGGTGCCCCAGCAGGACCCCCGCCACGCAGGCCCCCCCCCAGCAGGACCCCCCGCCACGCAGGGCCCCCCCCAGCAGGACCCCTGCCACGCAGGGCCCCCCCAGCAGGACCCCGCCCCCCAGCCCATCCTGGACACGCCCCAGGGTGGATGGAGTCCCGCCTTGCTCCTGGTCAGCTGTCCTAAGCCAGGCTGCAATGTGTGTTCACTTGTTTTGATGGCTGCTCTTGTGTTCCCACACAGATCTCTTGTTCCCTTCACACATTTCTTCTCACAAATCTTAACCTCTGACACGTTTATAAAGTTGGTCCTGTTCTCCACAGACGTTGAGTGTTACGATTCAGTTAAAGCTTCCAAAAGTAGGAAAAGCAGGTCAGACCAAGCTACAGAGAGCTTTGCTTTCAGGCTGCGTGGCAGAGCTGATGTCATGCATGCAGCCACAGCTCCTAAGAAAATAGTCCCCTTGCCCAAGGGTCTGTGTTGCAGGCTATGGTGGCAGAAGCGCTGCTGGGTCTGCTATTTGAAGCTGCCCCCTGAGCCTGCATTCGGGTGGGTGACTGCACTCTGCAACCCTGAGACTTGGGCTGGTCCTCCACTGCTGCAGCCCTGGGCCGGAGCTCCCCACACCAGTGCCTGGGGGCAGGCCCAGGCCTGGGCAGAGCACCTCAAGGCATTGAGGAGGCAACAGTGTGGGAAGAGCACAACAGGCCTCTGAGGAGGGCAGCCAGGGCTCTGAGCACCGGCTGTGCACCCAGGTCTGAGTCTGCTCACCTCTGCCTGGGGTTGGCCGAGTCCCAGCCTAATCCAGTTGGGAAGCTCTGCGGACAGTGACTGGTCAGACCCCAAGAGCACAGACTACAAGGACAGGAGACTTGGGGGTCAGCAGCCCAAGGTGTCCTGTTCTGTTCGGGGCCCCGGCTCTGTTGGTGGCATCCTGGCTGATGTGCTCCTACAGGGACAGGTCCGCTCACTTGCCTAGGCTGGTGTCCTCAGGCCCTCTTCAGTCTCCCACAGATCTGCATGTGTGGGGAGGGGTTCCGGGTGGTCCTGCCCTCTGGGTCTCACAGCTGGTGGGAAGCCACAGCCTGGCCAGTGAAGGGAGTGGGTGAGACAGGACCACTTTGCTGAGCTGACCCTCCTCCCTCTGCTCCCACCTGCAGGATGGTCCACCTCCATGGAGACGCCCCACAGCTTCCTCATCACTGGTCCCACCTGGCTTCCGCTTGGTGGCCCCAGTCCTGACCCCAGGGCTACCGAGCTGACCCCACTCGGAGAGTCTGCCAGGCTGGCGGCTTGGAGTCCCCGCTCCCCAGACTTTGCCATGGGGCCACCCGGCCTCCAGTGTGATCCCTGGCCTCTCCTGTCTGGACACCCTTTGCAGCCACGACTCCAAGGGGCCGTGTGACCCTTGATTGAAGAACACAGTGGACTGTCCTCTCTGACAAATCCCTTTTTCTATGGTCGCTGCATTTGTAAATGGTACAAGATGAAGGACAGCCCTTTTCTCTCCCAGGCACTGAGCTCCGGGGTTTCCCCAGATGCCCTGTCAGGTGCGCAGCCAGATCTGGGAGCTGGCCACCCACGTGTGCCTGCTCTGGCTTCACCCAGCTCCCCCCACCCCCACCCCAGTTGGGGGCTCGACACCTTGAGAACTCAGAAAATGGTAGATTTGTTGGTGGGAGAAGTGCTGTCTTCGCGTGAGGTATCATTGCGGGGATTGTCGGAGGAGGAAAGAAGTGGGGTTGGAGTCATGGTCAATGAAGGAAACAGTGCCTGTTTTCTACCCCCATGTGTGTGGCCACTGCTGCTTTGTGCCCTCTGTTGCTTCCCCTTCCCCCACTCAGGCTTTTTTGGTACAAGGCCACCTCCCACAGCTCGCAGCCCTGGTGTCCGCACGCGCGGCTGGGTCTGGGTCTGTCTGCCCGCCCAAGGGTGCAGGTGCACAGCCTGTTGGCTCTAGTGGCCCTTCTCCAAGCCCTGCGCCTTCTCAGAGGCTCTGCTCATGTTGTCCCTGCAGTCGGAGGCTTCCCAGCCGACCTGGGGGGACCTGAACGACTTCTCTGCTCCCTCTTTGCCATTTTAACCATCATTTGTGTTTCTCTGATTGTTCTGTCTGGGACTCCTGTGGTGGGACCTGCCTGGGGGAGGAGGGTCCCATCAGAAGTGACCTCATATTTTTTATGGGACAGAGCTGGGCAACAGAAAGGGAGAGGGGTTTGCCAGCCCGGTGCAGCTGGGCGCGAGCTGCCCTAACCTCTTGGTGGGGTTGGTGGGTGCAGCTCCCCGTGAGGGCTGACAGTTTGGCCCCAGGGTTGAGGGGGTGTAGAGGGTTCCACTTTAGGAGGAGCTGCCCTGGGAAGCATGGTTTCTGGGATGGCCAGCAGCTCCCCAGAGCATCTGCACAGCCAAGGGCTTGCTTGGTGCGGGAGAGTCCTTGTGTCTGCAGTCGGGCTTCAGCTCTTGGCCATGGCCCTTGGCTCCCTGTCTCACCTCCCCTAACATCCACCATGTACTCATGGGTGCACACGTGCCACTGTACACGCACACAGGCTGGCCATCTCCCTCCCCTCACCCTTGTCACCTGCCAACACCCTGGCCTCTTGCCATTGGTACGGGTGCCAGTACTCCGAAGGACGGGATGCAGACTGCCTTGTGTGGGACTTACATGTGCTATCATTTGATGTATTCTGATTGGCTAGTTTTTGTTCATTTTTACTTTATATTTATAGTAATAAAATTCATGCAGCAATATCCTGTCCACTCCTTTTTCACACAGCACTGAGGAACCTCGGCTGTTCTTGGCGAGGAGGCAGGACAGCTGAGTAGCTAGTGGTGCTTTGACACCTTGATAGCAATGTGATTGCCGGTTTGTGGCCACAGCCTTCACTTCCTCATGTGGAAGACAGCAAGGACCGGCTCCAGGAAGGGGTGAGGACCGCACCAGGTGTGCTGCTGCTGGTTACTGTTTCGGCCCCTGTGTTGATTATTGGGTTGGAGCGAAGGGTCCCTGGAGCCTCTCAATCATCTGAGCAGGTGGAGGAGGAGCCCAAGACCTCCGGGTATGCAAGACGCTGTTGCAGTCCCATGTGCGTGGCTGGTTCATCTCGGGTGTCTCCTGAGCACCTGCTGTGTGCCAGCAGAAGGCAAGGTCCTGGCCCCTGGGAGCTTGCGTTCCAGTCAGTAACTGCATGAGTAAATCCGTCTTCCCAGGTTTGGTCTCCTTTAGGAAGAGAAATCAGCAGGTGGCCAGATGGAGTCACATGGGGGACTTAATGTAACCTGTGGTTAGGGAGGGCTCTGAGGATTTCAGCTGCAGCCTGAAGTTATGGAAAGGAGCTGGCCCTGGAAGAGCACCCCAGGCAGCTGGAACAGCAAGTGCAAAGACCCAGAGGCAGGCGTGAGCCTACTGTGTCCACTGAGTGCAAAGTGCACATGGCTAGACTGTTGGAATTCAAGGATGTGCAGACACTGTAGGACCTTGTAAAGGCATTCAGAGTTTTATTCTAAGAACAATCAGAGGTTTTTAAGCAAAGGAGCGACTCAGCAGCTGTCATGTGGAGAATGGAATGGAGGGGCAGTAGGGAAAAGCTGGTGCCCCAGAATACCCAGCCCCTTTGCAAACACAATTTCAGTTTGCCTCCACGGGCTCCTCCTTTGACTCAGGTGCTTGAGATTGGAACCAGCGTTCTTAGCCTGCCCCAAGGCAGGCCTATTACCCTTGGTTGTGCCTGGGTTTGGCATGGTCCCAGTATGAGGAGAAAGGTGCTCAGTATCAGATGGCTTCTTGTATGGGCTACACTGGACCCCCTTCCTCATTTCCCCCAAATGGACCCACCTCCTCTATTAATGTCTGGTGTTAGGGAGGGGTTGGGACACAGGGTGCCATTCCTCTGTGACCCCTGCCCCTCACTGGCCCTGGCCTTGGGTCATGCATGCTCTGCAGCCTGGAGACCAAGCCCTCTCTGGATGGGCCCTTCCCCCACTAACCTCTTCCCTTCAGACATGGTTCCTTGCCCCAGGATCTGGCCTCTTCCTGCCAGTTGCAGCTGCCCCTCTTGAGTCCTGACCCTAGCAGAGGGCCACAGCAGGGGACACAGCCTACCTCTTTGGGTCCCTATTCCTCACATTTCCTGACAGAAACACCACGGACCAAACGTGAGTTTCTGGTGGATCCCACCAGCCCTTCCCTGCCTTCTGCCCCAGTTCTCTCCTGCTCAGCCCTGGTAAGGCCACAGAGCTTGCCCTCACTGCATGGCTCTCCTGAAGCTGTGCCTAGGGCACCCATCCTGAGGTCCTTCACTCAGCAAAAGCATGTCCATCATGGGGAGGAGAATGGAGCTTGGTTCAGCTGGTAGAGTGAGTGGCATCAGGACTCAGGGAGCCCCAGCTACTTCCTTAAGCCCAAATTAGGGTAAGTACCTGAGGTGGAAGGCGGGAGTTTTTCTGTTGTGGACACTAGATAGGAGACGGTGGGAATCCAGGGCAGGATTCTGGCTCTGTCACCAACTAACGTGCCCTTAGGCAAGTCCTGCTCCTCTGAGCCCAGGATCCTCTTTGGGAAGTTGGGGAGACCCCATTTCTACACAGTGCCTGGCATTCGGTGCCTGACTTGGAGGATACTTGGGGCACTGGGCTGGGGAACTCCCAGCCCGGGACTTAAGTCACTTTGGCCCTAGCCGGCTCAGTGTAGGGAGCCCCAGGGCTCCTTGTCATCCACCCCAGTTTAAAGCTGAGCGTGGTGGACTGACTGTGGGGCAGTGAAGAGCCCGGTCCGGCTTTCGTGCTCTTACGGAATCAGGCAGACTAGCAGTGATCTTGGACTGGAATGCTTAGCAGGTGGCTGGCGAGGGTTCTGTCCTCTACTTGCAGGGCTCAGATGAGCCCGCCTGGGAGAGGCAAGAGGTTCCCATGCACCCAGGGCGGCTCTGGGGACGGCACGAGACGCAGTCCGGCCGAGGACGACCTAGTCGTTTCCCGCTGCCTTCCTCTGGACAAGCAGTCTGAGCCTCACGCGGGCCCGCAGACGGGAGGGTTGAAACCAGATGGTGAGCAGAGCTGGCGCGTTGCATCCTGGGCGCTGCGGTTCTCGCGGGCCACGGGCGGGGCCGCCCCTCGGAGTGCGCGGTTATTGGGTGCAGGCCGGGTGCGCACCGCCTCTACCTTTGCACACGCCCTTTGCGCCTCTCAGCGACTGGTCCGAACTGGGTGGGCTCCGCCCTGATGCGCATCAACGATTGGCGGAGGGGGGGGGGCCCAGGGGCAGGGCTGCCGCCTATTGGCTGGGCGCAGCATGGTTGCGCCGGCGCATGCACTTAAGGAGGGAGGAGAGAGGCCGGGCCGCGGGGGGAAGTGCCAAGATGTCGGCCGCGGTCCCGGAGCTGAAGCAGATCAGCCGGGTGGAGGCGATGCGCCTAGGGCCAGGCTGGAGCCACTCATGCCACGCTATGCTGTACGCCGCCAACCCCGGGCAGCTTTTCGGCCGCATCCCCATGCGCTTCTCGGTGCTGGTGAGGACGCGGGTGGGCGGGCGGGGGCCAGGGCGCCGCTCGGCCCCGCGCCCGTGACCCGGCGCTCCCTTGCAGATGCAGATGCGTTTTGACGGGCTGCTGGGCTTCCCCGGGGGCTTCGTGGACCGGCGCTTCTGGTCGCTGGAGGACGGACTGAACCGGGTGCTGGGCCTGGGCCTGGGCTGCCTGCGCCTCACTGAGGCCGACTACCTGAGCTCGCACCTGACCGAGGGTCCGCATCGCGTCGTGGCGCACCTGTACGCCCGGCAGCTGACGCTGGAACAGCTGCACGCCGTGGAGATCAGTGCGGTGCACTCGCGCGACCACGGCCTGGAGGTGGGGCCGCCGCTGCCTGGGCCCCGCCCCCCACCCCGGGTTTTGGCTCTGGCCCGCGGAAGGCACTGATGGGTAACACGTCCCCCTGAGGGTCCTCTGGCCGGGCTGGGTGGGGTGTCATTACCTCCAGCAGCGGGGTGGGGAGAGACCTGGGGTACCGGTGGGGCTAGGGTTTCCTCGGGGCTGTGTCCCATCTGCCTTGCAGCCTGCCACTGCCAATCCTGGGAGTGGGGAGTGGGATTGGTGGGGGGTGGGATGGAGCGGAACCTGCTCAAGGAGGTGGGAAACTGAAGAGCAGAAAGGACTTGTGCCAGGAGGGGAAGGCGGTTGGTATCTCGTTGTGGGGGTTGATGGCTCTTGAGATTTGTGGGTTTTATGGTCTGGAAGGGTTGTGAGTGACACTTGGTGTTTGGGATTCACTGGCTGGAAGAGTATGGCGTATGGACTGCCAGTGGATGGCGGGCAGAGTTGGGCAATGCATGGGCTGGCCTTGAAACTTGCTTGGGGAGGAGAGGGGCTGCCCTGCTCCAAGGTTGCTGACTAGCTTCTGCCTTACCAGACCCCGCTGGGGTCTCCCACTGCCCTTGGCCACCCGACTTTCCCCCTGGCCTAGCAGCTCACCGGCCCCTCGTACCTAGTTTGTGCCATTGGTGTGGGGACCTGGCTCCAACCCTGGTCTCCTGTCCCTGCAGGTGCTGGGGCTTGTGCGGGTCCCGCTGTACACCCAGAAAGACCGAGTTGGTGGCTTCCCCAACTTCCTGAGCAACGCTTTTATCAGCACAGCCAAGTACCAGCTCCTCTTCGCCCTCAAGGTGCTCAACATGATGCCCGAGGAGAAGTTGGCCGAGGCTGTGGCTGCAGCCACAGAGAAGCAGAAGAAGGCCCTGGAGAAGCTGCTCCCATCTTCTTCCTGAGGTGGCTCCTGTGCTGCGTGTCTGTCACCTTCCCGACTCTGTACCCATGGGCTGAGACTGGGCCCTGAATTCCTATGGGAGCGTGTCTTCTAGTGTTTCTGTGTTTGCACCCCTTTAACTACACTGGGCAAGTGGGCATCCCATCTTCCCCACTGCCCTGAGCAGTCACAGGGCCAGCTGGTACCCTCTCAGGTTGGTCAGTGGGTGGCCTGTGGGTCTAGCTCTCTAAGCTCTCAGGATATTTTCTCTCATGAATTGGTGGAGGCTCAGGTACCACCTGATTTTTCAAGTGGGTAGGTGCACAGCCACTTAGACCAGTGAGAAGTCGGTTTGTCCCTGTGGAGGATGCCTTTATCTGGCTTGCCTCCTGCCCCAGCCCCAGGTCCTCGAGAAGAGCCAACTTGGGTAGGATGTTATACTGTTCATTTTTTAGCTGTTAGCTTTAAGATTTACTTTCTGTGATATGTGAACTGAGGCTTCAGAACAGCTTTACCCCACTGGGGCCTGGTTCCCCAGGGTATTCAGGGCCGAAGACCTAGCTGTAGATGGAGTTGTTGGAAAGAAACAGTAATGTGGCTCCTCTGCTGCTGTTTTTGGTCCCAACTTCAGGCCCAGGGCTGGACGTCTCCATCCTCCCCCTACCTAAGGACAGGTGTGCTGGGTACCGTGGAGTGGAGCTCCCTCAGGCCACCTGTCTCAGGTGGGGGTGCTGTCTACCTCCCTGTATTTGTGGCACTGCCAGCCTTAGACCTCTTTTGGGCCACCGGCTTGGTCTGGGGCTTTGATGCTGAGACTGTCCACAGGAGGCCCCTTTCCTGAGCCTGGTGGCTCTGGCTGCACTTGGTCTGAGCCTGCTGCTCTTTCCTGTGCTTTGAACGTCTCCCTTTCTCCATTCCCAGTGCAGTCCGCAGGCAGCTCCCCAGGATGGTCTGGAAACACCGGCCAAGTGTGCAGAGTGACCACCGTAGAGCCACCAGAGGCAGGAAGGCCACCACTGGCAGTCTCCTATGGCCATATGTCTGGCAAGACACCTCAGTGAAGCTACAGGGAAGTTTCCACAGTGCCTGTCCGGTCTGAGAAGGAAAGCAGTGCTCCCAGCCTGGCACCTGTTCCACCTTAGAGCCTTGATGACGCAGCCACACTGTGGGCAAAGGCACTTCACTCTGTAAATAAAATACCTGTACGTTGCTCCTCTCTCATTTCCTGGGGCAGGCTTGGCTCTCCAGGTATCTTCTGAATCATGGGGGCTCTGAACAAAGGGGGCCCTAGCTGCAGGAGACAGTGAGGTCACCAAGTCAGCTCCTCTGTGAGCACAGTATTCTGTCCTAGCAGAAGGGTCAGAGAACTTTGGCCCCAGTGGGTCACAGGCTGGAGATCTTGGCATGCCTTTCACCTTGCTTGGCTATGTCAGCCAGCGTTGTGTGACCAGAACTGAGTCCCTCACCAGATGATCTTAAGTTTTATTTTCCAGCAAATACCATGCTGCCCAGGCGCCTCAGTCCTCACCCATCAGGGCAAGCCTGAGGGTGGCGCCTGCGGTGTATGGGGATGTGCTCTATCCCCAAGGCCCTGCCTGCCCTTGGCCTCACTGCCAGGCTCTGGGCATGGGGTCCTTGTCCTGCCTCTGTGGGGCCTCACTGCTTGGCACCGGCCATAGCCCAGTCCTGCCTCTCTGCCAGCTGCTCCCGGGGGCTGATCCTCTGGCCCCATTTGGGATGGGACCTGGCTGCTGCAGCAGCCCGCATTCTGCCCTCCTCTTTTCCGGGCACACAGCTTCAGGGTGGATCAGTCACCCAACGTCCGATTCTGAGAAGAAAGAGAGGACTGAGGTGGGCATTTGCTCAGCTTCCAGCGGACCCTGCTGGCCTGAGCTGGCTGATACTCACTGTCCTTCCGGCTAAGGCTCCCGCCAGTTCTCTTTCCCATTCAGCACCTGCAGCTTCTCCAGGCCCTGGGTCACTGAGCACAGTAATCGCCCTGAGGACAGGAGCACGTAGTCACTGCTTTGCAAGTCTAGTGGTGGTGTGTAGAAGGGACACCCTCGTGGGGGCACTGGGAATGGGTGATTTGGAGGGTTAACAGGCTGTGATGGGGCTGCCCCAGGGGTCTGAGCTGACAGGGCCCTGGGTGGGGGCAAGGGCCACTGGCTTCCCTCCCAGAGACTCACCCATCTCATGGACTCGATCCTCTAACACTCCTGATAACTCGTGGAGGCTCAGGGCCTGCAGGGAGGCCTGCCAGCCTTTGGCATCTGTGGGGCAGGGGGCTAGGTGAGCCTGGGATCTGTGCTCACAGGCTCTGCCTCTGTCCTGAGACACTGTGAGCAGGAGACCCACCCAACAGTCCGTGCCCACCTTGTTACATCAGAATGTGTCCTGCTTGCTGACCAAAAGCACTAACTGCTGGTCAGGGCCTGGCCCCAGGAATGACAGTGGGAGTTCCTCGCCTCTAACTGCAGACTGCAGAAGTCACTGGAGGTCTTGGCCTCGTCCCCTGGGCTTTGCCTCCCACCACCAAGAAGGATGGTGAGGAAATGGGCTAGGGCAGATGGGATGCCCTCACCCTAGTCTGGGACTGTGTGTTGGGACCTGTGATAACTGCTGAGTCAAGGAAAACCCACCCTGAGGAGGCGTCCTTGCCCTCTGCCTGCCCAGTCGGGCCAGGACACCGCTCTCCTTACCAGCTGTGGGACGGGCCGGGCCCAGGGTGGCCCCAAGAGGGGACTCGTCCTGCTGCACTCGGGCTGAAAGCTCAGCCTGACAGGCTCTGCCGGAAACAAGACCAAGTGCTGGTGAGGGAACAGGCCTGGTGACTGCTTTCCCTGGCCCCAGAGGGTGGGGATGACAGAGCCCCACCTCCCTGAGTTTAAGGGGGCTCTGCCCTGTTCCTGCAGAATGCCTTCCTGGGCTTGGCAAGCACCGTGCACAGCGCCCGTACTAACAAGCTGTCAGCCTTAGACATGGGCAGATTTTCAGGATCCTATTGCGTTGGTCTGCCCGACAGGAAAGAATGGCCAGAACAAATGGCCAGAAGTGTGGATGGCAGGGAGTGACCCTAGGAGGCCCTGAAAGCAAGTCCTTGAAGAATCTGGGGAATAGAACACTCAGGCCCCACTCACCGCAGCTGGTCCAGGACAAGAGCAGTGTCCCGGGCCAGGGCCCAGGTCTCCTGCAGCTGGGCCAGGACACCCTTGCGTGCGCCATCCTGCTCCAGGAGGCAGCTCTCCACCACCGCGCGCAGCTCCTGCTCCTGGGACACCTGACCCCGCATGACCTCCACCTCCTCACAGCGCTGCAGCGGGAGAGGCGGCCGATAGGGGATGCAGGGGACAGAGGCCATAGCCAGGCCCCGGCCCCATGGCTCCATCCCCGCCATCCTGACTCCTGGGCTGTCTAGCTCGGAGCCTCCCCTGCTTTGGGTCTTGTGAGCCCTCTGGTATCTACACTGGATGCAGTTCTCTACCTGCATCCTGTCTCTTCTCTCCTGTGTCTACCTGACCCGTCTAATGTCCCTTAGCTGTCTGCATCGTCCTCCTCTGTGCCTGCCGCTGTGTCTCCCCTTGAGGGCAGGAGCTGTAATACTCGCTGCCCTCACTGTCCTATCACCAGCTATGTCAGTCTCTGCAGGGTTCTGACTCCAGAAGCCTCTCTCTGCATATCTGAACTTCCCCTCCTTGCCCTCCCCGTGTACTTTGTGCAGCTGGATGGCGAGCTCCTGCATCTCGGCTTCCAGCCGATCAGCGTAAGCCAGCTCCAAGGCATCACTGGGGGGGCGGGCACTGCTGTGCCATCGGGCAATGGCAGAGGTCATCTTCCTCTTGGGCCCAAACAAACTGGGGGGAAAATGAGAGGACTCGGGTCAGCACTGCTATGTGTGTTGAGACTCCATAAAAACCGTTCCCCCAGGAAAGGTCCCATCCTTGAAGGGGGAGAGTGGCCCCAAGATCCTGCAGCAGAGGACAAAAACAAAGCGTAAGAAGTGGCGACCCCACCAAAGGCTGCCTCCCCTGCTGGTCCCCATCCCAGCCCAACTGCTGCTTCCACTTAATGGAGCTCAGCCGGGCGGGTGGCTCCAGGCTGTGGACAGCTGTCTGCCAACTAGGAAAGCTCTCGAAAGTGAACAGGCAGAAAACGTAACGTCAGGGGCCCTGAATGCAGCACTGTCAGCTGGGATGGCTTGGGGGCCTCGAGCACGTCTCAGCCAGGTGTGGCAGTCAGAATGGAGAGGACAGCCGCCGACAAGAAGCCAGCCTCTTGACAGGGCAGCTCTTTCCATCTGAATGCTGGAGAGCTGCACCTTCAGCCGCCCTAGAACTTTGGCTGAAAAGAGGGGCCTACAGCCACATAGCCCCTCTCGACTCACGTGATGCCAATTTCTTTTAGGTCACTCTCAGTGAGGGTCAGGAAGATGCGGAGGTCCACATCTTGCTCCTCAAACAGCTGCAGGTACTTCAGACATCCAATCTGCTCCAGCAGCGTGGCGAGGTCCTAGAGCCCAGAGAGGCCAAAACAGGTCAGAGGACAAGAAAACGCACACAATGCAACTGCAGAGCCACGTTTCTCCTGCTAAGCATGTAATTATGAGGTCACTTTGAAGGGGGAAATTTGAGCCCTGCTGATCCCCCAAGTTCAGCAGTGGGACAGTGACATGACTGCAGGCAGAGTCCAAGCCCCCGCTTCTATCTCTGTATCCTCAGGTGGAGCAGGGAGTCCAGAGGCACTTTCCACCTATCTGTGTCTTTGAATCTCTATTATCTTTTCATTTGAGCCTGAAGGACACCTTTAGTATTTCCTGTAGGGTTGTATTCTCCATAGTCTTTGTGTTAATCTCTCTTTCACTTCTGAAGGATAATTTTTGCTGGATATAGCATTCTTGGTTGTTATTTTTCTTTCATTACTTTGAATATGTTATCAAAATGTCTTTGTGGTTTCCATGGTTTTTTTTTTTTGTTTTTTGTTTTGTTTTGTTTTTTTAAATATATTTATTTATTTATTTATTTATTTATTTTTGACAGAGAGCGAGAGAAAGAGAGAGAGAGAGAGAGAGAACTGAACTGGGGTAGCTCCCAGCTCAGCACATGGTTCCGCACGGGCCGGGGATTCAATCCTCGGTCCCCGGCGCTCCAAAGTGAGCGCCCAACCCACTGAGCCATCCCGGCTTCCCCTTTCCATGGTTTTTGAAGGAAGATTAGCTGCTAATTTTATGGACATTCCCTTGTAGCTGATGAGTTAAATTTCTCTCTTGCTTCCTTCAAGATTCTCTTCTTTTCTGACAGTTACATGATGATGTGTCTAGGTATGGATCTGAGTTTAACCCATTTATTTAGCTTCTTGAATATGCAGATTTATGTTTTTTATCAAATTTGGGAAAAGTTGGTCTATTTTCAAAACACTTTCTGCTTTCTGCTCCCTCTTCTCCTTCTGGAGCATCGTGTGTATTGGTGCGCTTGATGGTGTCTCACAGCTCTATTCATTTTTCTTTTTCTGTTTCTCAAATTGGATAATCTCAATTGGCCTATGTAAAGTAGGTGTATCCAACTTTTTGGCTTCCCTGGGACACACTGGGAAAATAATTATCTTGGGCCATACATAAAATACACTAACATTAATGATAGTTGCTGAGTTAAAAAAACAACAACAACAACAAATCTCAACATTTTAAGAAAATTTACAAATTTGTTTTGGGCCACATTCAAAGCTGTACTAGGCTGCATGCAGCCCTCGGGCCACAGATTGGACAAGCTTGATGTAAAGTTGTCTAATTCTTCCTTCTGCATGCTCAAACCTGCTATTGAGCCCCTCTGGTGAAATTTTTATTTCAGTTATACTTTTCAATTCCAGAATTTCTATTTAGTTCATTTTTATTTGTCACTTTCTTGATATTGTCTGTTTAGATGTGGTTTCCTTTAGCTCTTTGAATACATTTATTATTTTTTAATTATTTAAAGCTTTATTTTGTTTGAGAGAAAGGGGGGTAAGCCCAGAGCAGTCTCCGTAGTTGTACATCATTAGTTATCACATGGTTTCATTCCGCACAGGTGGATGTGGGGCCAAGCAGGGCAGGAACCAAACCGGGGGCCTCCCACATGGGAGGTGAGAACCTTCACTGCCAAGTTATGCCAGAGGTTACCAGTTGTGCTGCAGTTCAGCCTATGGGGCCCAGGCCAGGAAATGAATCCCAGACCCTGTGATTCCAAGAAAGCGCTCAACTGCTGAGCTATCTTGGCATCCCCTGATAATATTTTTTAAAAGTGATTTAATGTTTATCTAAGAAGTCCAGTGTCTAGGCTTCCTCAGGGCCAGCTTCTATTGCCTTTTCTTCCTGTCTATGAGCTATATTTTGTTCCCTTGCATATCATGTTTTTCTTTTTTCTTTTTTTTTAAGATTTTATTTACCGGTATATTGTTTTTTTGAGAGAGAGAGAGACAGAGAGAAGGGGGAGGGCCCAGAACAGTCTCCACAGTTGACAGCATTAGTTTTCCATATAGTTTCACTCCACAGGTGGGGGCAGGGCTGCTCAGGGCAGGAAATGGGCCAGGAGCTTCCCGCATACCCTGGCAAGAACTGAACTGGGGGCACACCCCAGTTCAGCACATGGGTCTAAACGGGCTGGAGCTGGGATTCGATCCTTGGGCTCTGGGATTGCAAAGTGAGCACTTAACCCACTGAGCCATCCCAGCTTCCCCTCATGTTTTTCTAGACATTCTTTTTTTTTTTTTTTTTTTTTTTAAGATTTATTGTTTTTGATAGAAACAGAGAGAAGTGGGAGGGCCCCAGAGCAGTCTCCATAGTTGTACATCATCAGTTCTCAATATGGTTTCATTCCACACAGGTGGGCAGGGGCCATGCAGGGCAGGAACTGGGATGGTAGGAGGCACGCCCCCTCAAGCCAGGGGCCAAACTGGGGGAGCGAGAACTAAACTGGGGGTGTCCTGCATGGGAAGCACACCCCAGTTCAGCATATGGGTCCGCATGGGCCAGGATTCGACCCTGGTCCCGAATTCGACCCTGGTCCCCATGGCTGCAAAGCCAGCGCTTAACCGGCTGAGCCATCCTGGCTTCCCCTTTTCTAGACATTCTAATGTGGCAACTCTGGAGATCCAATTATCCTCCCTCTCTGGGGTTTGTTGTTACTGCTTATTGTATAATGACTTATTTGGTGATTTTTCTAAAATAATTCTGTAAAGTCTATATTCTTTCTGGTGTGTGGCCACTGGTGTTTCTATTCAGTTAGCTTAGTGGTCAGCTGAGGACTGGACAGAAATTTTCTTATATACTGGAACCAGTAAGCCTCCCAGTCTTTGCCGATAGCTCTGTATGCTTGTTGGGGCACATCTTCAACACTCAGCCAGGCATATGACAGTTCTACCTTGGCCCTTCCTTCCTGCTTGCTCAGAGCCTCAAGGTCATCAGAGGTATTCTCAGGTCCTTCCTGACCATGCACAGCTTTCAGCATGTAGGTGGCCTTTTAGATTCCCAGGAATAAGAGCTTTTCAAAGCTCCCATGGACATCTCCTTCCCCAGCTTTTCCTTTTAAGTTTTGTGGTTAACCTTTTTATCCAACTGTTAGCCAACACCTCAGACAGCTGCAAAGTTACAACATTTCCCTGTGATTATTTTAAACACATGTCCTCCAAGGAGAGAGCTTTTGGTGCTAGGTAGATAAGCTCTGAGTTGAGTCAAACACAGCTTTGTAAGCATGGTCTTCCAGGGAACCATGAGACAGGTCTAGTCCTGCCAGTTCTTTGAGAATGAAACTCTGAATGTGTTCCAGCTCTGCTCTGCCCCCTCCAATGGCTGTTACAGCTACCCAGGTAATGGAGAGTGAGGAATGGAATGAGGGCAAGTTAAAATGCTACAGAGCTCACAGTTCTGAGAGTCAACCATTTCTCTTGAATAAACATACTCTAGGTTGCTGCAAGCCTTTAGTTGATTCATAGGGTTCTTAAAAATTTGATTCTGTCCATTTTTGCCAATTTTTTGTTGCCTTTAATGGAAGAACAAATTTTCAAAGGTTATTACTCTGCCATTTTCCTCAACCTACTTTCTGAAACAGCCTTAAGATCCCATCATCACCACCAGCGCTCCAATCAAAATCATTTAAGGAGGGGAAGCTAGGATGGCTCAGTGGGTTAAGCACTTGTTTTGTAACCCCGGGACTGAGGACTGAATCCTGGCCCCAGCCCGTGTGGGCCCATCTGCTGAACTGGGGTGCGCTTCCCATGAAGAAGGCCCCCAGTTCAGTTCTGACCCTGTGTGGCCCCTGCACACCTGTGTGGAACGAATCCATGTCAAAAACTGATGATGTACAACTATGGAAACTGCTCTGGGCCCTCCCCCTTCTCTCTGTCTCTCTGTCTCTGTCAAAAGAAAACAATAAAATAAATCTTTAAAAAAAATCATTTAAAGAGTCAAGAGGTATAGCTGCTTGCTCAGCCTTGCGGATACAGCACCTGGAGAAAGCTCCCTTGAGTGACTGCCAGGAGAAGCCAGCAAAGTCACAGGGTTCTAGTGAATAGCAGAGCTATGACTTGAACAAATAAATGGAAAATACTTAGTTCTGTCTTTCACCTTTGTACCATCTATGCCCACAAAAAGCAGAACTCAAAAAAACACATTATTAGACAGTTGAGCTACTGTGTCACACCTATAATCCCTAAAAACTTGCTTAGCCAGAGCAACCCATAATGAGGAAGGAAGAAACAGCAGCACTTTTCACTGAGTGCTTACTATGTGTCACTTTGTCTGTTTCACATGTATCTTCTTACTGACTCCTAAAAGCACCTCTATGAGATTGGTTCTATTTTTCTCCTCCCCAGGCTCAGGGAGGCTGAGTCAAGTATGGAAATTAGTATAACCAACGGGAGAGACAGATCCCTCCTGTGGGATGAGATGGACACAAATCCTGCAACTGGCACCTCTAACCTTAGGAATCCTCTCAGCTTAAAATTTATAGGGGAAGCCGGGATGGCTCAGTGGGCTAAGCGCTCACTTGGCAGCGCCAGGGACCAAGAACCGAATCCCGGCCCTGGCCCGTGTGGACCCATATGCTGAACTGGGGAGCTCCCCAAGTTCAGTTCTCTCTCTGCCTCTGTGTCTGTATCTCTCTCTCTCTCTCTCTCTGTCAAAAACAATAATAAAAAAAAAATTAAAAAAAGAAGATTTATAGGTCATTTGGGGGAAAAACCCCACTGCTCTCTTCTCTCAACAGTGCCTGGCCCACCATAAGTACACATTAAAGCCTCACAAATCGCAAAAAGTAGCATCTTTCTAACAGTGTAACCACCAGTTTCACAATCTTACCTGGGGTCCTGAATAGGTGGACCTCCCGGTCTGGTGGATAGATCCTGGAGAACAGGCTGCTCCAGAAGTCCCAGTGCTGGGAGGCCACTGGCTGTCACTGTTGCTATAACGATTCTTGGTTTTCATGTAACTTTTAGTTTGTTTGCGAACCGAACTTTTAGGCACATGATCCGAATCCTGTGGCAAGAAGTATTTAAAATAACACTGAAGGACTAATTATCAGGGAAATGCAAATTAAACGTACAATGCAATTATTACCTCATGTGTGTCAGAATGCTTATCATCAGTAAATCAACAAATAAGTATTGGCAAGGATGTGGAGAAAAGGGAATCCTGGTATACTGTTGATGGGACTGTAAATTAGTGCAGCCACTATGGAAAACAGTATGGAGTCTTCAAAAATAAAAAACGGAGCTGCTATACAATCCAACAAAAACTAATTTGAAAAGAATGACATCTTGTCTTTGTGACAACATGGATGGACCTAGAGAGTGTTATGTTAAGTGAAATAAGTCAGACAGAGAAAGACAAATACAAAAAAAAGTGCAGAGGAAGGGTACATGAGCTTTAGAGTTATCTAAACCTGGGTTCACATCCCAGCTTTGTTACTAATTAGTTGTGGGGCCTTGGACAAATTACTTAAAAACAGAAACAAAAACAAAAAAAACACCACAGATGCCAGGATAGCTCAACACGTTTGCCTTGCCTTGCAACTGCAAGGTCCAGGGATCAAGTCCTGGCCCCAGCCCGTGCAAACCCACATGCTGAATTGTGGCACAACTGGTAACCTCCAGGATTGTGGCGAAGGTTCTCGCCTAGGGAGGCCCCCAGTTCGGTTCCACCCTGCGTGGTCCCACATCCACCTGTGTGGAATGAAACTATGTTAAAAAAAACTAATGGGGAAAAGCCGGGACGGCTCAGCGGGTTGAGCACTCGCTTTGAGGCCACGAGGACCGAGGATCGAATCCCGGCTCCGGCCCAGGCAGGACCCACATGCTGAACTGGGGAGTTCCCACAGTTCGGTTCTCTAACTGTCTCTGTCTCTGTCTCTCTCTCTATCTGTCAAAAGTAAAATAGAAATAAATATGCACTGAAGATAAAACAATTACTCTATAAATATACTCTATACTC
>PVKE010004539.1:0-64131 GCA_004027555.1 Craseonycteris thonglongyai | reverse complement strand
CATCTGGTGCCATTCTAAGCACCAATACCACTACCACTCTTCTTTCTCTACAAGAAAAAAGCAAAACTATATAATAGAAATATCAAGGCTTTGGCACAAAGTTTTCTTCTACGTAGGTCTTCCTTTCCACTGGACAAATTCCTGTTTTTCATTCATTATCCAACTCAGATATATCTTTGAAGCCTTGTCTTCCTTCTAAAGACAGAGTTAGTTCCTCTTCTGTGTTCCCCTAATATTTTGGATACCTCTATTACAGCACTCATCACATAACATTTTTATATTTTATTGTATATGTATCAGTCTTCTTTTTTTTTAATTAAGATTTTATTTTTATTGTTTTTTTTGACAGAAAGAGAAACAGACAGGGAGACACAGAGAGAAAGGGGAGGGCCCAGAGCAGTCTCCATAGTTGACAACATTAGTTTTCCATATAGTTTCACTCCACAGGTGGGTGCAGGGCTGCACAGGGCAGGAACTAGGCTGGGAGCCTCCCACATAGGCCCCGGCAAGAACTGAACTGGGGGCACACCCCAGTTCAGCGTATGGGTCTACCTGGGCCGGAGCCGGGATTCGATCCTCAGTCTCCAGGGCTGCAAAGTGAGCGCCTAACCCCCTGAGTCATCCCAGCTTCCCTATCTTCTTTGATGGTGAAATTATTGAGAGCAAGAATTATTTTTATTATCTATTCAGAAAGATATGACAATAATATATTTCCCTCAGTTCCATGAGGGACTCTTAGTTTTCATCATAAATGTTTATAAAATCATTAATGGTGTCAGATTTGACTTGGCTCCTGTGGCAATTGGAAGGGTCCTGGCCGTGTCTGTATGTCAGGTGAGAGTGACAGAGCTCTGCTTCTACTTAAGTTTCCCTGGGTGGTGACGTGTGTAGTTGGAATTCATGCTGGCTTTGTGTTAATAGATTTGTAGAGATTCACCTATTAAAATTTGTCATGGAACATTAGTACCTTCTAAATGCACAAATTAATTTTAGAAAATGAAACGGAACAAATAAAAGTAGAATATGCGTATGATGGAGTGAAGAGGGAGTAAAATGCAGTTTATACTAAAAAAAAAATTTTTAAATTGTGTGTATCATTAAATATAACTACTAGGTCCTTTACATATATATTATCTTTTATTTGTTTTACATATGTAATCTCACATATTCTTATGACTCCTTTATTCCAGTTTTACATATAAGGAATCAGAAACTTAGAAAACTCAGAGAACTTGCCTAAAGAACTAATTAGTTCTTGGTGGAGAGGAAATTCAAGTGTGGTTCTGGCTCACTCAAAGTATTAAGTTGTTTCCTCATTGGTAATTAAAACCACCAAAGTAACTAATTAAATAATTATTTATTAATAGTAACACTACTTAATATTAATTAGTACTAATAATATTTAACGCTAATACTACTTTTTTAAGATTTATTTTATTGTTTGAGAGAAGGTGAGAGAGGGAGAGAAGGAGGGTAGACCCGGAGCAATCTCCATAGTTGTTTATTAATAGTTGTGACATGGTGTCATTCCACACAGGTAGATGTGGGGCCATTTATGGCAGGAACTGAACTGGGGTTACAGTGTGCCATAGTTCAGCACATAGGTTTGCATGGGCCGGGGCTGGAATTTGATTCCCGGACCTAGTGGTTGCAAGGCCAGTGTTCAACCTGTTGAGCTATCCCAGCATCCCCTAATATTACTATTTATTACTTAGTTAAGTACCTATTTATTTGTAAACATAAATCCATAAAATTATAGCATTGATTCTCTAATTGAACACACTATATAGCAGATTTATTTTCTACCCTCATAGGGCTTAGAGTTTGGAAAAGAGACAGTAAACAAATCATTAATAAAATACAACTGGGATAGGTGCTAGGAGAGGAAATGATAGGGCTCTGTGGGAGAAGAGGGTTACATAATTTAGTTGGGGGTATGGGTCAGTCAGGGAGGGCTTCACTGAAGAGATGACATTTAAAATGACACCTGAATGAATAGAAGTTAACAAGTCAAATCGTGGATGGAAAAGTATCCCAGGCAGAGGAACCTAGTGTTTTTCAATCTTTTTACCAGAAGTTTCTTTTCTTTTCTTTCTTTCTTCTTTTTTAAGATTTATTTTTTTGTTTTTGACAGAGATAGAGAGAAGGGGGAGGGCCCAGAGCAATCTCCATAGTTGTATGTCATCAGTTTTCTACTCCACACAGGTGGGTGGGAGCTACGTGGGGCAGGAACTGGGCTGGGGGCCTCCCTCATGGGAGGCACGCCCCCTCAAGCCAGGGACTGAACTGCGGCAAGAACCAAACTGGGGGCCTCTCACATGGGAAGCACACCCAATTCCATATGGGTCCACCTGCATGGGCTGGGGCTGGGATTTGATTCTCAGTCCCCCGGGCTGCAAAGTGAGTGCTTAACCCACTGAGCCATCCCAGCTTTCCCCGAAGCAGAGTTTTTTTTTTAAAGATTTATTTATTGTTTTTGACAAGAGAGAGAGATACAGAGACAGAGACAGAGAGAAGAGGGAGGGCCCAGAACAGTCTCCATAGTTGTACATCATTGGTTTTTCCACATAGTTTAATTCCACAGGTGGGAGTGGGGCTGCACAGGGCAGGAACTGGGCCGGGGTCTCGCCCCAGTGAGAACTGAACTGGGGGCACTCCCCAGTTCAGCATATGGGTCAGCATGGCTAGGGCCGGGATACGATCCTCGGTCCCTGGGGCTGCAAAGTGAGCGCCTAACCCACTGAGCCATCCTGGCTTCCCCCAGAGTCTTTTTTAAAAATGAAAAATTTATGCTTAGCCACAATGTGTGAATAGATAAAAGGATTGCTTACATGGGTTGAAGAAGTAGGAGGAATGACCTTCTCACTTCAGGTCTTCACAACGTGTGAAGGTAAGGGTACTTAATTTAAGTAGCTCCATGGAAATTTAGAACACAGTTTAAAAACTGCAGATCTAGTCCAATCCCCATTTTACAAATGGGAAGACATTTTGGACATTTTTAACTGATTTGTTACAGGCCTCTCTATCAGTAATGGAGGATTCAAAACTCAAATCCAAAGTTATCTATGTGAACTGTCTCTTTTGCAACACTTTGCTTTCTGATGGAATGCCCCTTTTGGTGGTTGTGAGGACCAGAGTTTCTTCCTCTGAATATGAACAGCATTCACTAACCACCAACTATATGCTATATGAAACTGTTTTTTGGCATTCGCTGTCTGTGTCCTGGGCAAGGCAACAAGTAAACCTAGAAATAGTACAGGGTGGTAAGTACATTTAGAAACATACAGATCTTATGGGAACAAGGGAAGGGGGCTTCCTAGAGATGGTCAGGGAAAGCAGTTGCATTGGCTGCTGGGGCCGAGAACTGGAGGACATAAGGTTTTAAGGAATTATTAAGAGGAGAAGAAGTAATTGTAAACTACTTTTTAAGATGTTCCAAGTGAGAAAGAAAGATGAGAGCATGATTACTACTAGAGGGAGAAACAAGTTGCAGTTGGGGAAGCATTTTGTTATTTTTATTTTAAGATGGGGAAACACTGAAATGTTTTTATATGCTTAGAGGAAGAATTCTTTGGGAAAGAAGAGAAGTAAAGTGGGAAGGGGTTGGAAAATAGGCTGATTCCAGTCTCAGTCCAGCCAGAGAACTGCCCTGGCAGACACTCCTGGTCTTTGCAAGAGGGCTCTTTAAAACCACCACAGCAGTTTTGATGTAGCTGTAGGGCTTTGGAGCTCATGCCGGATTCCAGCAGCTCCAGACCTGCTATATATGGTGAACTCTGGCCCTGTGCACATTCTCTTTCTCTCTCTCCCAGCCACATTCACTCTGTTCAAACACCCACACATGTAGCTTTTTGTTCCCCCCCCCACCCCCCAAAGGTCTAGGCAGCATCGTTTTACTAATATTGCATAACTTAAGAGCACTGGTACCTGCTACCCAGGAGCTTGTTCTTTATAGTGGATTTGACAGGCAGGCTGCAGGCCAGGTGTAGCTCTTGGAAGAGGTTCGCTGTCCGGTGAGATGGCTTCAGGAAGTGCCTCACCCCACTTGTCTGTTTGCCCACAGACTATCCTGTGGTCCTCATGCTCCTCACAAAAAGATTCGGCCTCATGGGGAGGGAGTTGAGGAAACCAGGTGGAGATAGCCATGTACACAGCCTCGGGAAAGGGTCAGCGTGCCAGCTCACAAATAAATAAACCCATTCATTAGTGTATTGCTGAGGCTTGAGTGTGGCCATGTCCGACTCTGCTTTCTTGGCCTCAGCTAGTGGCAGAGTAAGGGAAACAAGCTATGTGAAAGTCCCCTTTGGGATTCCTTCATAGCAGTCAGAGTGACAAACCTGCCTGGGTGCCCACTAATCTTCATTTAATTCAAATGCAGATCCACTCTGAGTAGCTTATAAACTACCATAAGGGAGAAACAAGGCCTAAACCCGATTGGCATGTCAGAAGGCCCAAATAGAACAAGCGAGACAGGATGCTCAGAGCTGCCAGTACATGCCAAAAGGTCAGCGTCAGGATTAACGAGAATTCTTCCCTCCCAGATTTAGGTGGAGAGGAGAGCAAGGCTAGAAAACTCTCAGTTCCTTTGAACTCTGCAGGCAGTATTGTTGTCTTTCTCCTTGTCTGATTCCACAGAAAGTCTCTTGGAGCTGTGCTGTCACAGAATGGGGAAAATGGCCAGTGCTGATGCTGGGTGATACTGTGGTTTGGGGGAACAGAGGGGACGCTCAGGCTTCATTCCAGATCTTCCCTTCTCCACTGTGCAACCTCGTTACTTAAACTCCTCAGAGTGTCAGTTTTCTCTTCTGTGAAATGGGGATAGTTATATTAGTTAGTTGGGTGGCTAGATAGATTGAAAGTGATAGTGAATGTAAATGCATCTTACAGTGACAAGTCTCATATTAAAGGATTTAATAAATGATAGTCATCATTATTATTTGACATAAGGCAGAATTTATATCCTAACACTTTATTTTTTATTTCTTAGTGAGTCTTTCTTCCCTTTTCCTGCATCTGTTCCTTGTTAGAGATACTAGGGAGCCATCAGACTAGAGTTGAACACTTCTTTTTTTCTTTACTTTGCTAGCTGAGTTATTTGCTTTCCTTATATGTAAAAGCGATCAGTATTATTTATGAGCCACTGTAATCACTGAGAGACAAGGATAGTATTGTCAAATTTAAAACCTCAATAATAAACTGTAGGTTTAAGAACAGCCTCAAACTTGGGAGGGCCACTGGAATTGCTCCTAACTAGAAGTAGTTTACATAGAGTAAGTTTATACTCAGAGTAAGTGCTTAGTAAATATTTGATAAGTGAATGATTAAATTAATTATTTAATGTAAAAAATTTTTTTTTTTTTTAGATTTATTTTATCATTTGAGAGAAGGTGTGAAAGAGATAGAAAGAAGGTGGGGAAGGCTCAGAGCAGTCTCTATAGTTGTACATCATTAGTTGTGACATAGTTTCCTTCCACACAGGTGGATGTGGGGCAACACGGGGGCAGAACTGAACTGGTGGCCTCTGGTATGGAAGGTGAGAACCTTTACCACCGTACCTTCCTAGCAGACTAGTGGTGCTGCAGTTTAGCATGTGGATTTGCATGATTTGGGGCCAGGATTTGATTCCTGGACCTTGAGGTTACAAGGCAAGCACTCAGTGTGTTGAGCTATCCTGGCATCCATAATGTAAAATTTTTTTATTACTAAATCCTCTTTTTAAATATTTAGCTTTTTATTATTTTTATGTATTAATACTTCTGGGTAATCAGTTTTTATTTTTAAGTATTTTTGTTCTAGTCTAGATTGTCTCTTTAAAAATATTTTTAAAACCAGACTATATATATATATTTAAAAAAAAAATTTTTTTTTTTAAATATATATTTTATTTATTTATTTATTTTGACAGAGGAAAGAGAGAGAGAGAGATACAGAGACAGAGAGAGAACTGGACTAGGGGAGCTCCCAGTTCAGCAGCATATGGTTCCGCACGGGCCGGGGCCAGGATTCGATCCTCGGTCTCCAGCGCTGCAAAGTAAGCGCCTAACCCACTGAGCCATCCCAGCTTCCCCCAGACTATATTTTTAAGAGTAGTTTTAAGTTCACAGCAAAACTGAATAGATTATCGCTTTTTTTTTTTTTTAATATATTTTTTTAAATTTATTTTGACACAGAGAGAGAGAGAGATACAGAGACAGAGAGAGAACTGAACTGGGGGAGCTCCCAGTTCAGCATATGGTTCCGCACGGGCTGGGGCCGGGATTCGATCCTTCGTCCCTGGCGCTGCAAAGTGAGCGCTTAACCCACTGAGCCATCCCGGCTTCCCTTTAAAAAGTGTCTTTTTTTTTAACTAAACTGGGGGTCTCATTGCGTTCAGGAAGCACACCCCAGTTCAGCATGTGGGTCCGCCTGGGCCGGAGCCGGGATTCGATCCTCGGTCCTCGAGGCTTCAAAGCGAGTGCTTAACCCACTGAGCCATCTTTCCCCGATTATCGCTTTTTAAAGTTTATTTTATATTCCTTTTTTTTTTTAAGATTTATTTTATTGACAGAGAGAGAGACACTCTGAGACAGAGAGAATCAGAGAGAAGGGAGAGAGCCCAGAGCAGTCTCCATAGTTGTATATTGTCAGTTTTTGACATGGTTTTGTTCCACACAGGTAGGTGGGGGCTGCGCAGGACAGGAACCTGACCAGGGGCCTTCCGCATGGGAGGCATACCCCTGTGAGCTAGGGGCTGAACCGGGGGTCTCTCACATGGGAGGCACACCCCAGTTCAGCCCATGGGTTCTCATGGGCCGGGGTCGGGACTTGAATCTTAGACCCTAGGACTGCAAAGCGAGTGCTCAACCCACTGAGCCATGCTGGCTCCCCTTAAAGTTTATTTTACATTCTTTTTTTTTTTGTTTAAGATTTATTTTTATTGTTTTTGACAGAGAGAGAGAGAGATAGAAACAGACAGAGAGAGTGGGGAGGGCCCATAACAGTCTCCATAGTTGTACATCATTTGTTTTTCCATATAGTTTCATTTCACAGGTGGGCGTAGGGCTGCACAGGGCTGGAACTGGGCTGGGAGCCACCCGCATAGGCCCAGGCAAGAACTGAACTAGGGGCACACCCCAGTTCAGCATATGGGCCCGCATGGGCCGGGGCTGGGATTCGATCCTCAGTCCCCAGGGCTGCAAAGTGAGCACTTAACCCACTGAGCCATACCGGCCTTCCCTATTTTACATTCTTAAAGGCTATTTTTATTGTGCTTTAAGTACAGAAGTTTCCCCTCCTTCTCTAATCTCTCCAGAACAGAGCTCTGGAATTAAGAAGTTGAATCAGTAGCAAAATATAATTTGACCTCTCAACATTAATTTAAGCATTTGTTATGAGGAATGCATCCATGATGTGAATTGAAGCAGAGCCCTCCTGGTCTTTTATTTAAACTTAGTATTCTTAGTTGTTGTGGAATAGTTTATTTAATGACTCACACTGTCTTCTGGTCAGAGTCTGTGCCAAGTTGCTTTGATTTGCAGTGGGGTACTAGGATTGTGAAGTCTTTTTTGTTTTTGTTTACCATTTTGAATTTGTTTCACTCATTTTCTTTTCACTTTCCAACCTACTTTAACATTTTCTGGATGATTCACAAGGTCCTGATAACTTTTAACTGATTTTGCTAGGCTGTCTTCTTTGAGTTGCACTGGCTGGGTACGTTTATCCTCCCTGTTGAACCACAATTGCTATACTATTTTTTGGTTTTGTTTTAAATAAATTTTTAGTTTTTTCTTTTCTTGTTAGGCTGTCAGGAATTATTTTTTGTTGTAAGTATGCTTTCCTCAAGTAAACCGGTCTTTTTCCTTTAGATATAATATTTCTAATGTCATGCTAGTTTTGAAACTTAAATTACTGCCCTTGTGAGGATTAAATGAAAAATAGAATAAATGGATTCTGGAGGGTTTCTTCTAGTCCGTAAAGGAGGCAGAGAAACAGTATGGCTCTGGGATCAGATTATCAAGGTTCAGATCTCCTTTGACACTTACTAGGCTTATAACTGGGCAGGTTACTTCTCTGAGACTCAGTTTCTTCATTAAGAATACCAGCCTCGTAGAGTTGTAAGGATTAAATAAAACAGTGCTTCTAAATCACAGCACAGTACCTGACACATAGCTGTTATAGCACTTGTTTATTATTTATTTATTTATTTTATTTTATTGTTTTTGACACAGAGAGAAGGGGGCGGGCCCAGAGCATTCTCCATAGTTGTACGTCATCAGTTTTCAACATGGTTTCATTCCACACAGGTGGGCGGAGGCTGTGCAGTGCTGGAACTGCACTGGGGGTCTCCCACATGGGAGGCACACCCCCTTGAACTGGGGGGTGGAATGGAGAGGAAGCTTGCCCAGCAAGAACCAAACTGGAGGCCTCCCACATGGGAAGCTCACTCCAGTTCAGCACATGGGTCTGCATGGGCTGGGACCAGGATTCGATCCTTGGTCCCTGGGGCTGCAAAGCAAGCGCTTAATCCACTGAGCCATCCCGGCTTCTACTCATTTTTGCTTTTAAGCATTTTGTCCTTCCTATTTCTTAGTCATTTCTAGAATAGGAAAAATTGCTGATAACCTGAATTCAGCAGAGATCAGATGTTACCCTAACAATTGCCATGTAAATTGGTAGAAATCTATTATTTCTGGCATTAAAAAAATTTTAATTGGAGTGATTGTGGTATCTGTGGATGAAACACAGAGTTGGAATTGAGATTTTGCCTACATCCTTTTGTAGCAGATTAAGTATTTTTTCAGCAGAAGAACAGTGTGTGTAGGAGGCTACCATTGTGAAAAATTGGAAAAAAGGAAGCTACCATATATGTAAAAATCACATATTCATATAAATTGTGGATTATATGTGGAAGATTCCAAAAAACCTTTATACTAACTGGTTGCCTTAGGAAGAGGAAGAGGCTGCCTGAAGAAAGTGGGTAGAAAGGAGACTTGGTTTTTATTAATTTATGCATGCATTACCTATTCAAAAACAGTTAATAAATAAAAGAGTAGACTGTGTAGGCTTCAAGGTCAAATAGCCTAAGAATTGACCTTTGGTTACTTGATCTGGACATTCTAGGCAACTGACTGTCCTAATTGTGGGCCCCTGCCCTCTATTGTGCTTTTTCCTTGAAGAGGACAAACAAAAGTTCTTCACAACAGGACTACTTTCTGTCCTTAACTGCCCAGAAAGTTTGATTTATAAACTCAGAGAAAAAATTAGTTGAGCTTTTATTTAACTGAATATGGTCCTGATTAATGGACAGCCCTGTGGATCAGGATCTTATTTTCCCATTTGAATTTATAGGAATCTTTATTATACTTCTTATTGAAGAAAAGATTGATTCTTTGTTTTGATTTTATAACCAGCTATATGTGATGAAAATTGCTTTAGAGCTTTATATTTGAAAGTGTTTTGCATCAATTAAGTGTTTGTTGAACTAATGAGGTACAGTGTTTTAGGAGTAATTATAATAGAATTTGTCCTTTCATTTAGCAGGCTTGGATCCATATTTTTCTAAACTGTTAGTATCAATAAAAATAGGTGCAAGTTATAATCAGCTTTGCTGGTTGCTTATCTCTCAGAAGGCAGGTACACACTTTAGTTTATATTTCTGGATCAGAATATTCTGAATACTATAGTTCTACTAAAGTAAATATTCACCAGATTTGTCATTTTACAGCCCTGACGACGTTAATGTTTGATTGCAGGGTTGAGGTTGGGAAGAAAGGGCTAACTTTCTGCTATCAGTGCCAAGGTTCTCGATTTATTATACCCCTTCTTTCTGAAAAACATTCTGTGACTCTCCATTGTCTGCTGAGTAAAGTCCAGACATTTTTAGCATGGCATTTTAAAGCCCTTCATGACCTCTTTGGCATGTTTTTCTGTTTTCTGTACCTGCCTTCCCACAAAATATAGGTATTCATTGTTCCCTTACATGTGCTGAGCTCTTCCATCATCCTGACTTTTGCTCATAATGTTCCATCTGCTGGAAATTCTCTTTATCTTTTTTGTCTTTATCTGTCCAACTTCAGCTCATCGTTGCAAGTCCCAGGTATAATGTTTTATTTTCCATGAAGCGGTCTCAGATCTCATTTAGCCAAAAGTAATCCTCTCAAACTCCACTGCATTTTATGCTTCTCTTGGGACACTTACTGCATTCTCTTTTAGGGCTATTTGTATATGGTGTATTTTGTCTCCCCTAGGAGACTAACTGTTCCTTGTAAGCTGGGTTCTTTTTAGCCATCACTCTAATCCCCATAGCATGCAACCATATATATTCCCTCACATAGCAGAAACTCACTTTATGTTCATTGAGTGAATTGTTAGTCAGCATCTTGAAAGTGTCTTCAATTTGCTTTCCTTTCAACTCAGATAACTGTTTGAGCTTACTCTTATCTATAAGGCTATAGAACAAACAGCTGTGAAACAAAAAACACTTTACCCCTTGTTGATATAGTTAGTAAGTTTATGGCCTGAGAAAATCTGTGCCTTTTAAATCTCAGAGGGCAGGTGTATTAACAAACTGCAGAATTTTCAAATAAATGAAGAATTCCATTACCTCACTATTGCTGTTGATGAATTGGCCTCTGACGACACTTAAGCATCAATGCACACAGCTCTTTTCACATGAGAGGCTGACATGAGTGATTTGATTAACTTTAAGAAAAATCGTAAGAAAAAGAACTTGAACTTTCACCAGTTTGTTTCTGCCTTGGAATATGCCTAATATCATATAAGATGGCCAAATCTCTTTCCATGACTTGTTTTTATTGTCATAAAGTATTATTTCTTAGGCACTAACTGGGTTCAGAGGTTATAAAGTTAGAATCATAACATCAGCAGGTCCCAAAGTTGTAAGGGACATTAGAGATCAGATTGTCAACCTGCTGTCAGATAGCTGAGTTCCCACCAAACATTTATTCACCCTTCAGAAATTGCACCTCTCTACTGTTTGAGGTTATCCATTCCAATCTTCAGAAACTCCCTTGTCAAAAATTTTGATTTCAGTATTCACTGTTGAGTAACTCTTTCTTTCTGTGGCCCACACATTGGTTCTGATTGTAAATTCTTAGGTAGTCTAGTCACTTTTTTATAATATTCAAGGCAACTCTCCTGTTTTTCTCCAGGTTTAATAGTTTCTGATCTTTCTTCTTCTTGTCTCGTAAAACATATTGTTCAAAATTATAGATAGTATTCAAAGTACAGTTTGATCTGTGCTAGGTAGAAGGAAAATCTTACTTTTGCACATTGAAGATATTGAATCTCCATTTCTGTATCAAATAACATTAATTTTAGGGGCAACCTCACCATCCTCGTCATCCTCTTCACTCCCTCTAAACATATACTGTCAACTTAGGCCTGTAAGGCTTTTTCACACATAGGTAAGCATGACTCACTTAATTTGTACCTCTACAGTTGTTTTTTTAGGCCGAAGTGCAGGACCTTAGATTTAGTCCCGTTCAAATTCATTCTGTTAGATTCAGCCTGTTGAAACAGCCTGTTAAGTATATTTGGTTCATGGTTGGGTCATCCAGCATATTTGTCTGCTTGCCCAGCTTCTTGTCATCTGCAAATTTGATAAGTATGTTTTCTTTCCTCCATCTTAGCTACTAACAGAGATGTTTAGGCAAGCCAGGCTGGAATCATTCCATTGTACTGTGCTATTTCTAATAGATTGTAATGGGCAGGATTAATTGTGTATGGAGATAGAATTGTTGGTTTAGATGGACTATTCCATAATTATAGCAGCAATTGTCTTTTAAGTGAGTAGTCCTTTGTATCTGCTTAATAACTAATGAGAGATAATAGAAATAAGTATGGTCATGAGAATGAGATTAGGAACTGTTTATATTCTTACATATCACTAAGTATAATATTGTATTTATTAATTAATTAAATATAATTCTTATATAAAGCCTTAAGCAGAGAGAGCCCTCTGGACTTACTGAAGGCCATGCTGTCTAGGGAAAAAGCGCCCTGAGCTTGCCCCCAAGGTGCTTTGTTCCTTTATTCATGCAGTGCACATATACTGAGTGCTTACGCTCTGGAAATAACAATGATAATTTAAAATAGGACTTGTTCTTTTCCTTCAGTGGAGCTTCCATTCTGATGAGAGAAACAATTTGATAATTACACAGATGAAATCACAGTACTTTCTATAATTTATGTTCTGGACAATTGCTGTTCAACAGAAATATAATGCAAGCTACATATTTAATTTAAAAGTTTCTAGTAGCTCCATTAAAAAAAATAAGGAGAAAAAAATGAACTTAATTTTTTTTTTTTAAAGATTTATTTTTATTGTTTTGACAGAGAGAGAGAGATACAGAGACAGAGACAGAGAGAAGGGGGAGGGCCCAGAACAGTCTCCATAGTTGCACATCATTGGTTTTTCCACATAGTTTCATTCCACAGGTGGGCACGGGACTGCACAGGGCAGGAACTGGGCCGGGGTCTTTACCCCGTTAAGAACTGAACTGGGGGCACTCCCCAGTTCAGCATATGGGTCCACACGGGCCAGGGCCAGGACTCGATCCTCGGTCCCCGGGGCTGCAAAGTGAGCGCTTAACCCACTGAGCCATCCCGGCTTCCCCTGAACTTAATTTTAATAGTAGGTTTTGTTTAACTCAGTACATCTGATAATATTTCAGTAATATAATCAGTAAATAATTTGAGATATTTACATGTTTTTCTTGAACTAAATCTTTGAAATCTTAAACTTATACCAGATCTCAATTTGAACTAGCCATATTTAAAGTGCTCAACAAGCTACATGTATGTAGCTAGTGTCATATTAGACAGCACAGTACTTTACCCACTTTTACAGACTATTCTGTGATGGTGGGCAAATTACTTTCCTTTATAGGACTCTTGTTTTCATCAGTAAAATGAAGGATTCAGACTTATCTTCTACAACCAGAGGTGGTCCCCTTCCATGTGTGAGGGCTCTTTTTGAGGTGCTCTATATAATCTATATCTTGATCGGGGGTGGTGCTTACATGGGTGTATATAATATGTAAAAATTCATCAAGCTGTGCACTTAAGATTTATGTACTTTATGGTATCTATGTTATATATACCTCAATAAAAGTTTTTTAAAAATCACTATTGTTTTCTTAATTCTGTGCTCTTTGCTGAAATCACTCAGATTAGTTGACTTTTAGTGGAAATGTGTGATGTGAAAAATGCAAACAGCCAGTGACTCTATGTCTTTTTCCCACCCAGGATGTGTTTAGTTCGAATGAAGCAGGAAGGCCGGAGTGGGAAATACATGTGTCGTGTCATAGTTCATTTTATGTGGGAGGATGTTGAGCAGCGTGGCAGAATTATGGGGGTAAGTGAATACGGTCAGAGTCTGATCCTGGAAAACTCCGATGAGGAATTCAGTTGAAGTTTTATCAGTTCTTAGAATGGCCTTGATTTTAGATGTCTTTGAAATGCTGCCTAATGCCAAATGGTAATATAGTTAGAGTCACTTCTGCCTCTATGGAGACTGACATGCCACAGACACTTTATTTATGTGATTACCCACACTGACAAGTATGAGGACATCCTGTGTGTGGAGATGGGATTATTAAGCCCAAATCATGGTGATAGGAATTTGGTGAATGGAGGAAATCAAATAATAATCCAGTTTAAGGACACTATGCTTTTAATACTGATTTCTATATTTGAACTAGTTGTCCTCTAATTTAGTTTGGATGAAAGACCCTGGTGTGGGGCCTGCACTGTTCTCAGGAGCTGAAGAACAAGCTCCTTGATTGCTATCAATCTAGAATAATTTTGGCAAAGTACCTACTGAAAATGTACATTTAATAATTTAACATGAGAAAGGAGAGTATATAATATATTATGAGAATATGATAATAGATAAATGGAATCAAAACATTAGAATACAGTTGGTTATATAAATATTCTCTTCCTTTGTGTATTTTTACATATCTAGACCATGTTTTAGTAGATTGTGGTTCCTTGTTTTTTTTCCCGTTTTGTTGCCTTCCAGCTTGAGAGCATTAGAAGCAGAACTGTCAGACAGGGTCACAAAATGGGTTAATTTGGTTTCTTTCATTATAAAGCAAGTTCTGTCTGTAGACTGAGAAGTAAAGTTTATAGATGTGTTATAAGTCATGCATATTCATAGAATAAAAATCAATTTAATGTAAAAAACAAATGTTTGTCCCCTAGTGCATCTTTCCAGAAGTAACTGTTGTTAAGAGTTGATGTGTATCTTTTTAGTTGTTTTCTATACAAATACAAATGTATAAAACTGTGTAATTCTTTTAACATAACACAAATGAACTTAATACTATACACACAGTTTTGCATTTTGGCTTTTTTTACTTAATATAAGTTAGGTATGTTTTTGCTTTATAGTTGTTTTCAAAATTCATAATGTTTTTAACTAAGACTAAAATTCCTTTAGTCATCTATCTCAGTCTTGGCCTATTACCTCCTTTCTAGAAGTAATCACTGTTTCTACTTTGGTATTTATCTTTTAAGACTTCTTCCTATATAGAAAATTTATAGGGGATGCCAGGATGGCTCAGCAGGTTAAGTGCTTGCTTTGCAGCCCCAGGGTCCAAGGATCGAATCTGGGCCCCGGCCTGTGCAGACCCATAGGCTGAACTGGGGTGTGCTTTCCATGTGGGAGGCCCCCAGCCCGATTCCCACCCTGTTGGACCCCCCCCACCCCTGTGTACTATGAAACTATGTCAAACTCTGATGACGTACAACTATGGGGACAGCTCTGAGCCCTCTCCCTTCTCTCTGTCTCTGTCAGAAACAATAAAATAAATCTTAAAAAAAAAAAAAAGAAAATTTATAGTGTTGGTTTTATGTGTATGTATTATATCTGATATAATCCTCTGTGTACTTATATGCAACTTTTTTTTCACTCAATAATATATCTTAGAGATCTTTCCATGCTGCATGGGAGTTAAGTGGAAGATCTTCACTCATGTTTTATTTATTGTAATTATTTTCACATACTCCTATGTTATTGTCTAATGGTATCATGTGCTTACTACTATGTATGTGAAATTGTCTTTGATACTAAGTTATGAAAATGATGGTTGCCTACGGAGAGTCTGGGTTGAGGGTATTTTCAAATTCTCATGTCTTTAGAGGATCTGCATATGTAGAAAGTACAGTGGACACAGGTTCACGTTATTGTCATATGCCGTTGTCTGGGATGACATATTGGCATTTCTGTTCAGTCTAAAAAAATGATAGCATATTTCAGAGTATTAGCTGCTATCATCATCATCGTCGTCATCATCATCATCATTTGTTTTGGAGTCAGTATTCAACTGTCTTTGTAATGTACTCTTTGGTTTCTTTTTCATTTTTTTAAATGTCATGCCTTTCTGCTGTCTTACCTACCCAGAGTGCTGTCAACAGCATTTAGGCCAAGGGTGTCCAACCTTTTGCCTTCCCTGGGCCACATTGGAAGAATTGTCTTGGGCCTCACATAAAATACACTTAACACTAATGATAGCTGATGAGCTTTTAAAATTGTGAAAAAATCTCATAATGTTTTAAAAAAGTTTATGAATTTGTGTTGGGCTGTGTTCAAAGCTGTCCTGAGCCGCATGTGGCCTGTGGGCTGCAGGTTGGACCAGTTTGCTTTAGGCTATTCATCCAGCTGAGTGTTCCACATGCCCTCAAGTACTTACTCCCCAACTCTGTGGCAGCATACAGTGGACGTAGGATGGTGCTGGCAGTCTCAGATCATCCCATTTAATGGTGACCAGTGAAAACTCCCTGTCCAGCCAAAGCCTTGGCTAACTGCCATGCAGTTACATAGTAGCTCTTCTATTAGTTAGCCTGTTTTTCTTATCACTGTTGACTAAACTGTTGGAAGTTGGACTATTAGAGCCATGTGGGCCATAGCTGTCTCTAACCAGGATAGCTTAATGAGCCATAGATTACTGACTTCTGGACCACAGGAACCTTTTAGTTGAGCTTCCTACAATGAATTTCCTTTTGTATTTCCATATACATCTTCACAATATTCAACACTGAGTTTTCTTCTATGTTACTTATGTTCCTTCTACCTGACTGTATACTGTATAAAAGTAGGAGACCTGTCTTATCCACAGTTTTTTTGCTTATATAGTAAACATTGGATGAATAAATTAAACTTCAGCCTTTGAACTTCTGTTTTAAAGACCACTTATCAGATATATTTATTTCTCTGGTTCAGGTGTACATATGTGCAGTCCTGTAGGAATGATTTTTCCTTACATTTCTTAAGTGATTTTTTAAAGTATGAATTGTTCTAGATAAGATGTTGCCCTATGGAGAAAGTGTATTAGATCAGTGTTTCTCAAACTTTAATTTGCTGTAGTTTACCTGGGAACCTTATTAGAATACAAATTCTGATTCAGTAGGTTTGGGGTGGGACCAGAGAGTCTACATTTCTAAAAATCTTCAGGTGATGCCAATGCTATGGGTAGGGCAGGGTAGGGAAGGAGGAGCCACACTTTGAATAGCAAGGTTTTAGATGAGGTATAATGCTCCGCAAGTAGGCCCTTCAATTCACCTTCGTGAAGGAATTCCAAGCTCCATTTTAGTTACAAAGACTATAAAGATGCTGATTTAAAAATAATAGAAATTTGGAAGAATTGAAGAATTACTGTTATTGCTTTTCTTTTTTTTTTTTAAATATATATTTTATTTATTTATTTTTGACAGAGAGAGAGAGAGAGAGAGATACAGAGATACAGAGACAGAGAGAGAACTGAACTGGGGGAGCTACCAGTTCAGCATATGGTTCTGCACAGGCCCGGGGTCAGGATTTGATCCTCAGTCCCTGGCACTGCAAAGTGAATACTTAACCCACTGAGCCATCCCGGCTTCCCCTGTTACTGCTTTTCTATTTAAATTGACTTACTCCCCCTTTCCAGTTTCATGGTGTAAGCAGACACCTTTTATACAGGTAAGAAAATTATATATTCAACACTTGTAAGTTGTGGTTGTGGCTGTTTGTTTATGTAGAGGGGATTTCAGTCTTCCCTGTGTGTACAACCTAAAGAAGTGGGAAAGTTAGCGACAGGTGGCTGGAGAGTTAGGGAGTTATAGGCAGAAGAGAGCCAGTCTGTCCTGGTTCTGGCTCTGGCTAGCAAGTCTTTCCTCACTCTGCTTCAGTTTTCATTAAAAACAAAACAAAACAACAACAAAAAAACCCAAACAAAAAGAATAAAACAAAAAAGCCTGGAGATGGGGTGAGGCAGGCTTCATGATTTCCAAGTTTCTTTTCAGTTTTGAAAACCTATGACTTGAAGGCAGTAATTTGCACATCTATCTGTGTTATTTGGCATTCAAGTGTTCATCTTTAAGAAAACTCATGAAAAGAATTATTTAAGACTGATCCATATACTAGTGATTTTTCTTGTGCCAACAAATTATTAGAGGCCATTTACTTAAGAGGATTGTTGTGGGGGAAGATCAAGAACTAACAGAGCCACTTTTGAATTAATGATGAATCAGAAATTTGAATCAAGAACTTCCTTGAAATTATATTCCAGTCTTGTTCAGTGGGAAATTTTTTATTTAACAAAAATTTGCTTTTTATCAGCTTTTAAGGAGTCCAACTATTGTGAAAAATAAGGCAGACTCATATATCTTCAGTGATGCTTGGTATAAAGTGAATGTTAAATTTGAGGTTCCAAAATCACATCAATAATTTAGAGTGTTCTGACTTAAAAAAAAACATTATTTGGGATTTAAACATATAAATTAGCTGTGGAAATAAAGTTCATTATATCACCTCATCTGGTCTTGTTTTATTTCATTAACCGGTTCTTTAAAAACCTTTGTGGGCTGAGTTGCAGCTGAAGAGGTTGGAGACCATTTTTCCTTGGGCCCTTGCCTCACTCCTGAGTGTTGGTAAGAGTAGAGAACTAAGACTTGACACAGCTGTAAAAACAGACAGCGCCTTTGGCCTCAGCTCTTTCTCCTGGTACAGGCAGATTTCAGATGTAAATTTCACTTTCTGCCTCTCCTACTAATGAAGTAAGTTTCTTTTGCTGGGTTTGCAGCCAGGTGTGTCCAGTCTTGTGGCTAACCGGGGCGCTTTACTTAATTTTTCCATTTGTGACATTTCAACCAAACTTAGAAAACAAACATAAAAATTAGCTCAAGGCAGTGGCTCAAAGTGTTAATGGTAACCTTAGGCTGGCTAAACGACTTCCTCTCAGTTCTGCCCTGCCAGACATCTCCACCTTGTGGCTTACAATGAGCAGGTTTAAGCTTTCCAAGCCCTGGAGACTAGAGAAGGGGTAGGAGTGGGCTGTAGTTAAGAAATTGCAAATTTACCCTTATCAGGGGTCCCTGGCATGCTTGTTGCCTTTGCAGGGCTTCAGATGAATTTTTGCTAGCACCATTCCAGAATAAGGATGAACCTCCTGTTACTTAATGGTCTCCTGCTCTTTCTGTAGCAGAACTGCTTGATGGGATGGTGCAGAGAGCCTAGGAAGAGGTGGAGCTGTTGACTGAATTGGACTCCTTTGTAAAATTCTACTTTGCTTTTCAGTACCAGCATTTTGCTTTGCAAGGTTCTCTATGATCATGCTCCAGACTACCTTTCCAAACTCATTTCCCTTAGCTCTTCTTGAACCTTAAGTATGTAAAACCTTCTAGCACATGTGCGTGCCTGGCATGTAGTAAGCACTCAGACATCACGCTCCATCCTTGCTTCATATACTCTTCACTCCAGCCAAGCAGAATGCCTTACTCTGTCTTGTGCCTTTCCTCATGTGGTATATAAACCTAGATTAACCTAACAACCCAACCCCAGTTCCTTCACATCTCTCCACCCCAAAATGGAAGCCAATACCAGTTTCCTCTAGCTAGCAGTACAATAATAATTTATATGTATGCTGCTTCTTGCCCTTACTGTTTTTATTTGTGTCACTGTCATGTATGTTGACTACCATCCAGGTGAATTGGGAGGGGGGCAGGATCACATGCATACCTCTATCTGGTAAATATCTAATGAAGAAGAGTTTTAGAAGCCCACTATGAGCACTGGAAAAAGTGGGGAGGGGAGGTACTCTTTTACTCACATGACATTTGTTTGCTGTGTTAGCCGTAAATATTGGAAGAAAAAAAAATTGTTTCCTCTACCCTTAATTTTTCTTTTTCCATGCTTTCCCATCTTCTTCTATTTTTTTTTGTTAAGTTCATTGGGGTGACATTAATTGATATCAATTACATTGTTTCCAGGTGTACAATTCTGCATTACATTGCCTATATATCACATTATGTGCTCACCACCCAGAATCAGTTTACCCCATATTCTTAATATAATTATTTGATTAAAAAAATAATTAAGTATTTTTTAAAGATTTGTTGTTTTGAGATAAATATGTGAGAGAGACAGAGAGACAAGTGGGGAGGACCCAGAGTGGTCTTTATAGTTGTATGTCATTAGTTGTGCATCATTAGTTGAGACATAGTTTCATCCCACACAGGTGGATGCGGGGCCACATGGGGCGGGAACTGAACTGGGAACTGAACTGAACTGAACTGGGGCCTTCTGCACGGGAGGCAAGAACCTTTGCTGTCATCTTAGCAGTTACCAGTTGCAGTTACCAATTGCATTGCATGGGCCAGGGCTGGAATTCAATCCCCGCACCTTGTGATTGCAAGGCAAGTCTTTCAACCTGCTGAGCTATCCCAGCATCCCTATACATAAATATTTTATGTTTCTAAACTAACAAAGGCTTTAAATCTATAAAGGGTTGTAAAAATAAGAATTACTTGTATTTTAGTTCTTTTGGAATTTCCTTTCAAACTTCTGTAATTCCACTCTGAAAAATCTTCAGACTCTTCTGTTTTACCATGAGGTAAACATTTTTCTATACTTTGTATCTGTAGGTCAGAATTAAAACTCATGGAAAGTGAGCTGATTCTGGGTGGTGAGCACATAATGCGTTGTATAGACAATATAATGTAGAATTGTACACCTGGAAACAATGTAATTGATATCAATTAATGTCACCCCAATAAATTTAACAAAAAAAAAAAAAATTAAAACTCACTGCCAAAAGTATAGTTTTAAAAGATAAGAATTACTTTATTATTTTTTTTTTACTAATTTTTAAATTTATTGGGGTGATATCGGCTGGCAAAAGTTACATAGGTTCCAGGTGTACAATTCTACATTACATTGTTTATGTAGTGCATTATGTGCTCACCACCCAGAGTCAGTTCTCTTTCTATCACCAAGTTTGTTTTTTTTAAGATTTATTTTTATTGTTTTTGACAGAGAGAGAGAGAGATACAGAGAGAGAGAGAATGAGAAGGGTCCAGAATAGTCTCTGTAGTTGTACATCATTGGTTTTTCCTCATCGTTTCATTCCACAGGTGGGCGCGGGGCTGCACAGGGCAGGAACTGGGCTGCGGTCTCACCCTGGTGAGAACCGAACTGGGGGCACTCCCCAGTTCAGCATATGGGTCCGCCGGGGCCGGGATTTGATCCTCGGTCCCTGGGGCTGCAAAGTGAGCACTTAACCCACTGAGCCATCTCAGCTTCCCCTCACCAAGTATTTGATGCCCCTGCCCTTCAACTTTCTCTCCTCTTACCCTCAGGTAACCACTAAACTGTTGACTATGTCCATGAGTTTTTGTTTGTTACTTTCAGTTTTATATTTCACATATAAGTGCAGTCATATGAAGAACCACTTAAAAAAAAGGGTATTGTTTTTGTTGCCAATAGTATGAATGGTGGAGTGTAAATACAAAGTTATCCTGTGGGCTCAAGGCCTTTAAAATAAGAATATATGTTTGTCTTCAGATATCAATCTATTCTGTTGAAAGTTTTTTAAAGGTCTTAAGCTGTTGGAGTTTGTATTTGTTCATTAGGGGAGAGAAGGCTAAATTCTTAGCATGCAGAGCAACTCCATTTTGGGGTTGGCTAATGAATTTTAGCAGGGTCCAACTGAAGATATACCTCCAGTGGATGGATTCCTTTCTCTACACAACTTTCATACCCTCTGGCCTTAAGAGGTAGCAGGAATGCATGGAGTATGTGCCTTAGTGGTTTTCCAACTGATTGGATGCCTGGGTACATGCAACCAGAATTCCAGTCTAATGGCTCAGGCTGCCTGGCCTGAGTGCTATACTGGATCGCTATTTCAGGGAGTGTCCCTGAAAGAGAAGTTAGAAACCTTTCTGTATTTGAAATGAAATAAAGCATGTATCTTCTGTCTATGCACACGATCACTTATCTCTCTTATGGCCATTTTTACCTTCAGTTAAAGATTGTGAGTTTCTTGGGGTCTAATTCATATATGTTTTTGTATTTCTATAGTACCTTGAATGGAGCTTTGTACATAGAGGCATTCAGTAAAATTGCTTCTTGAATGAGTGAGTCAGTGAGTGAGTGAATTTGATCCCCTTGTTAACTTCAGTTTACTTAAGGGAATTTCTGTAGGAGAAAGATTGATCTAATTCCGCTTTTCAAGGCTCTGGCTGCCTCTGCACTGACATTGCCCTGCCTTTCTCTAATACTCCTGCTTAAGTACTCCTCATGCTAAATAATCTCATCTTCAGCTCATCTTTTCATAACTGTTTACCTCTCTGACTCATCACATCTCTTTCTTGCAGTCTCTCTGGCTGCCTTGCTCCATTTGATTATCTTTTGTACCAAAGTTACAATACTGCTTAGAGCTGTGTGTATCAGGCACAGCCAAAACCATTCTCCACACCTCCCTTAACAGAGGTCACTAATACTCCTAAATAAGTCTTGCTCGGCAAACAAGGGATAAATAAATAGCTCCATGAGCCTGTTCTTTCTGTTTCTTGTCTCCTGATGTCATCACCATCAATCCAGTTCTCCAAGATAGAATTCTTTGAGTTAGCCTCAACTCCTTGCCTCATCCTCTGCATCTAGTTGGCCTGTCAAATTTCTACCCAAACTATATCTGGATATTATGTCTCCTCTGTTCCACTGATTCGTATCAATCCTCATCCCTCCCTTGTTGCACATGGCCTCCTGACTAGTTCCTGGATTTTCCTTACTTTTGAACCCTCCCACCATATAACTGCCAGAGGTTTTCTAAATCCCACACCTGTGTATGTCTTTCCTTTGTCTAGAAATCTCTGGAGGCTCCTATTACATACAGGACAAAATTCAAACTTCTTAGCAGTGGCATGCAAGGACTGTCTGAAAAGTATCCAGCCATGTAACTGTTCTTGTTATATTGACCATGGTTGGATTTTTTTCTGGAATGTGTAGTAACTTTACTAGATACAGATATGTAGGAGAATGTTCTTGTTCTTAAAAGATATATGCTGAAGTATTTGGGGGGTGAAATGTTTTATTATCTGCAATTATCGTGAAATGGTTTAGCAAAAGAAAAAAGGATGTGTGTGTATATGTGTACAATTGTCTCTTGAATTTGTAGAGGTTAGGGGTGCAGACATTCCATGGGAAGTCAAAAATTCATGTGTAAGTTTTGACTCCCCCAAAACTTAGCCACTGTTAACCAGAAGCTGATAATACAAATAGTTGATAAACACATATTTTGTATGTTGTATGTATTATGTACTATAGTCTTATAATAAAGTAAGCTGGAGAAGAGAAAATGTTCTTTTAAAAAAAAACAATTTTTTTTTAAATTGTTTTTGACAGAGAGAGAGAGAGAGAGAGAGATACAGAGGCAGAACTGAACTGGGGGCACTCCCCAGTTCAGCACATGGGTCCGCACGGGCTGGGGCTGGGATTTGATCCTGGGTCCCCGGCGCTGCAAAGTGAGCGCTTAACCCACTGAGCCATCCCGGCTTCCCCAAGAAAATGTTCTTAAAATCTAAAGGAAATGGAAATGATTTACAGTATTTATTGAAAAAAATTTGCATATAAGTTGCTGCAAAGTCTAAACCCATGTTTAAGAGTCAACTGTAGACAGAGCTAAAGCAAATGTCACAAAAATACTATGAATTTAAAGATACAAGTTTTTATTGTATTACATTTACATCGTTTTTTAAAAATAAATTTTAAATTTACTCAGAAAACTGGGGCGGTAGGGGAGAGTCTTCACATTCTGGCCCCAGCCACATACAGACATTTTATGCCCAAGAACTTGCACATGTACACTCAAACACATGTTCCACTCATGCGAGATTTTCACTGGTGCCACAGAATGTCAATGCTTTTTTATGTTTCTGATCTTTTGTTTATGCTGTTCCCTCTGTCTGAAGTGCTCTTAACCCCTGTTTTCTCTGCTCATGTTCCTATAAGACACAGCTAGATAGTACCTACTCCAAGATGTCCAATATGTTAGTATATTTGGCTACTCCCTTCTCTGTATTCTCTGTATTCCTGCAACACTTTGCTCAAACTTCTGAAATAGGACTTGCCATACTGTAATTATGGTTTGTGTAGGTCATGACCATTACCTGGGGTGAGGATCTTAGGATTCCTGGTGTCTTAAAAAGAGTACCTAACACAGTCATCCCTCAATAGTGGATGGATGAACATAAGTACTTCCTTCTGTTATTAGTGTCTGGCCAGCACTGATACTACATGTCAGTCAGTCTAATACTGACTTAATAAGTGATCTTATATCATACCTTCATTCAATTTTGTTACCCATCTCTCCAATAACAACAAAAAGGTTCATTTTTCTTTCCCTGTCCTGCTTCATGGGTTCTCTGGCTCTCTTGTCATTTATACTTTTAATCCACTTTATAGAATAAATGAAGCTTAGAATGTTAGACTGAGTGTCTCAGAGAGTCTCTCATTAAATGGTTCTCAATCAGAAGGAGGTCAGTTGTATGTAATTTGAAAAATCTTGCTAGAAGACTTCTTATGCTCATCTCAGGCTAAGGACCATAGATCTTTTCCCACCTTCTCATTTCTGTAGTGAGTCAGTGGAATCCTAAAGACGTTTATTGGTTTGTTTGAGGTCATGCAGCTAGAAAACAGAATGAGGACCCAAAACTAAAATATGCTGATTCTCAGTCCGGTGTCCAACTTTACTATACCATGATATCTTCCCAAAATCAACCTAATGGCCTCTTCCTTCTCCCCTGTTGTAATATCAATGATTTCCAAAGTCCAGGAGGACAGCTTTTCTTTTTTTTTTTCTTTTTTAAAGATGTATTTTTATTGTTTTTGACAGAGAGAGAGATACAGAGACAGAGAGAAGAGGGAGGGCCCAGAACAGCCTCCATAGTTGCACATCACTCGTTTTTCCACATAGTTTCACTCCACAGGTGGGCGGGGCTACACAGGGCAGGAACTGGGCTGGGGTCTCACCCCGGTGAGAACTGAACTGGGGGCACTCCCCAGTTCAGCATGTGGGTCCACATGGGCCAGGGCCAGGACTCGATCCTCGGTCCCCAGGGCTGCAAAGTGAGCGCCCAACCCACTGAGCCATCCCGGCTTCCCCAAGGATAGCTTTTCTTGAATCTAGAAGCATTTGATCATTTCTTCAGTGCAGACCCAAGTGTGAGGCTTTTTTCATTCAGAATTTCTAATATAGTACGGCAGAGGTTTTCTACTTAACAGGACTAATAGAGATTAAGGGGGAAAAAGACAGATGAGAATGCTAACAATGTTCTGAATTTGTTTCATTTTTCCAGTGTTTAGAGTCTGAATGTCGTAGTTGATTTTACAATTATTTTTCAGAGACTCCGTGCTTATGTTTTTTTAAGAGTAGAGGAACACCAAGACTGAATACTGGTGCTTGGAGAGGCTGGGCCCAGAGACTAACAAAGGCAGTATTATACTGTGCACGGCAAAGCCAATAAATGAATTCAGGAGACCCTAGATGTGTTTCTAGAGGAGAGTGTGAGGGGGAGGGTCTGGCAAAAAGGCAGAAAGGTGGGATTAAGATAAATTAAAATGGGGCCAGCATGTTGGATAAGGGTACAGCCTCTTCCTGTTCCCACCATTGCTTAAGATTTTTCATTCTGCTTAGTTCAAAACTTAACACTAGTTTTTACTATATACCTCATAGTCATGTTCCCCCCACCCCCACTCTACCTAGGGGGAAAAACCTTAGTTTTAAGGCTATTATTTAGCCTGATACAGCAGTGTTTATTATTTGAGTGCTACATCTTTAAGATGTTCCTGGAGAACCTGTTAAACTGGAAAGGAACCTTGAAATAAACTAATCTAGAGATTCTCAAAAGTGTGGTCCCCAGACCAGCTGCCTTGGCATTACTTAGGAACTTGTTAAAAATGCAAGTTTAAAGTCCCACCTTGGCTGTGATGATCAGAAACTCTGGAATTGGGACCCAACAATCTGTGTTTTAACAACCCTCCAGTTTGAGACCCATTGCTCTTGTCCGAGCTTCATTTTAACTGGAGAATTGTCTCTGGGAGAGCTGAATAAGTAGTATAAGTTAGAAACCAACTAAAGAGCAAGAATTCAGGTCTCCTGATTGGCAGCCCTCTCTGCTAAGTGGTCTGAGCATGGGCTAGTGACATGTGGAAGTTGTGGATTTCAGCACAATACATTTACTCACTGATACAAAGCTTACCTATAGTAATACCTAACATTTATTGAGCATGTTCTCTTTGTGGTTTATTTTACAAGCATCTTATCTGTGAGATTGGTAGTAGTATTTCTATTCTTGTTTTACAGATGAAGAAGCTAAGGCTCTCAGAGGGTAGTGTATTGTCTGTAGCTGCTGTAACATCTTACCACAAATTTAAAGCCTAAAAACAGCAGAAATTTATTCTCTTTTAACTTTAGAGGCCAGAAATGTGTTTGTTTGGGACAAAACCAAGGTTAGCAGGGCTGTGTTCTTTTGGGAGGCTGTCGGTGAGATCTTTTCCTTGCCCCTTCCAGTTTCTGATGGATGCTCGCATTCCTTGGCTTGTGGCCACGTCACTCAATCTGTCTCTCTGGTTGTGTTGCCTTACCCTCTTCAGTCTGGGTTTTACATGCCCTCTGCCTTCCTCTTGTAAGGACACATGTGATTACATTTAGGGCCTACCTGCATAATGGAATCACCACTACAAAGTTCTTTTCTGCCAGGAATTAATCCTTTTCTGGCAGGTTCCAGGCATTAGGATGTAGATATCTTTTGGAAGACCACTGTTTAGCCTACCAGTCAGGTAACTTAATCAGGCTCACACGGTAAATATGGCTGCTGGATTGGAACCCAAGCCTGCCAGACTCTGCAGCCCATGCTCTTATTCACTACTCTGTATTGCCTGAAAAGATCAGCACTGAAAACCAAAGAGTTGTTTCCTTCTTTCTCTAACTTGCATAGCATTACTTGTCATAGCACTGAACCTAGTAGTTCTTTAGTATCACTGACTCTTTCAGTTAAATTGTTAGCTCCTAGAAGGCGGAAACTGTATCTTTTCTTTTTTTCCATTAAAAAAAAATGGAGATACAATTCATAAACTGTAAAATTCACTATTTTAATTGTGCCTTGTTTTGTAAAATTACAGTGTTATGCAACCATTACCACTATCTAATTCCAAAACATTTTCATCACCTCAAAAAGAAACTTTGTGCCCAATAGCAATCACTCCCTATTCCTTCTTTCCCTCAGCCCCTGGCAACCATTACTCTACTTTCTGTCTCTATGGATTTACCTATTGTGGGCATTTCATATAAATGGAATCATATAATATGTGGCCTTTTATATCTGGTTCCCTTCACTTAGCATGATGTTTTCAAGGTTCATATTGTAGCATGTTTTAGTATTCCATTACTTTTTGTAGATAGTTTGTTGTATGGATTATACCACATTTTATCACCATTTATCAGTTGATAGAAATTTTAATTATTTTCATTTTTTTTACTTTTATGAATAATGTCACTGTAAACATTCATGTACATTTTTTTGTCTGCATATATTATATGTTTTCATTCTTTTGGGTATATACCTAGGAGTGGAATTGCTGGGTCATATGGTAATGCTATGTTTAGCTTTTTGAGCAAATCAGATATCATATCTTATATCAAGTTACTTTAATTCCTAGTGTGATATCTATTGTTCATTTGTTTATAATGAAATAACATCCTCATAATATGTAGTCTTAATCATATTTCTTTCTCATGTTGCTGCCAAGTAAATACTTACACCTACAATTTTCAGCTGTAAAGAGAAGGGATGGTATGGTACAATGGAAGGCCTCTCTCTGGTGAGCTTGAGTAAATCAAATCACCTCACCTCCCTGGGGAGGAGAGCTAGATGATTTCTAAATTCTCTTCCAGATTTAACATTCTACAACTCTGTGAAGTCTGAAAAGCTAGCTTTGTGTTAAATCCCAGAGCTTGTGTTCTGTTTTTTTTAGCAGTTCATCATTCTCTGTATAATTTCTGTTCCCAGACACAAATAAAGTTTTTCCCATCTATCCATCCATTTTATTATGGCCTGCTAGCTTCAAGTTATTCTGCTAGGCACTGGAGATACAAAGATGATGAAGATACCATTTCTGATATCAGAGTCTAGTAGGAGAAGATAAAAATATAAACAGATGATTACAATATTAAGAGATTATGGTATTTTAAAGTTGCTGAAAGGTCTAGCGGAGAAAAACTTGGGGTAGATGACATTTGGGTTGTATCTTTTCAGATAAGTGGTTGTAAGACAAGAACATTCCCAGCAGAGGAACGGTATGGATAAGAGCAGTTTGGGTAAAGGCAGACAGGTGAGAGGACAAAGCATGTTTGCCTTTGTCTGGTGGCTACTCCCCTTCTTTTCCTGCAGTGGTGAAAAGTACTCTCTTTATCCAGACTAGCTCCATTTTGAGATCCTTCTATGTCTGGTATGCACAGACTCTTCGACTCAAAGGTCTGCAAAGTAACATTTTGTCTAAGTAGTGGCCACCCATAGATCTTCTTCCCTGTTTCTTTTTTTTTTTTAATATTTATTTATTTATTTATTTATTTATTTTTGAGAGAGAGAGAGAGAGAGAGAGAGAGAGAGAGAGAGAGAGAGAGAGAGAGAGAGAGAGAGAACTGAACTCGGGGAGCTCCCAGTTCAGCATATGGTTCCACACGGGCCGGGGCTGGGATTCGATCCTCGGTCCCCGGCGCTGCAAAGTGAGCGCTTAACCCACTGAGCCATCCTGGCTTCCCCATTCCCTGTTTCTTAAGGGGACTTTAGACTCCATTTCTGAGTAAGGAAGTTCACTGAATGACTAAGGAGCCTTGGTCAAGATTTGGGTTTTCTCCATAGCACTGGTTTAGTTGGGTTGGGGCTCTTGCAAATGCCCTCTCGTCTCCTTCAGGGTTTTAGTTACATAAAAATATCAGGAACGTAAAATTTTACAGTATGATCAGCACAGCACAAACTAAATTTCTAACCTTTGACTGGAAACATATATGGAAGGCTTTGTGTTTTAACTGCTCCCTTTCCAGCCTCCTAGCCTTCATGAGAGGTCATTGTACAGCTCTTTCCATGGTCACTGTTCTCTTCCCTTTTACTGGAGGGCAAAACTAGGGCAGAGAAATAACTTTTATTCACTTCTGAAAGGTTACAGTAATAAAGAAACTCTTGTTAACATCAGAGAACGTTGCAGCCAAGAGTTTTCACAGTCTGGCATTGTTTATTTTACATGTAATTTGGAACCTTCTGCACTCTTAAAATATTGGCACAAAAATGTTTTAACTGTTGAAGTACTTCATTGCACAGCAGCAGTGTGGTGTCAGGGGCAGCAGGGCTCTGGAGAGCTGTTTACCCTGTTCCAGTTGGAGAGAAAAATGGTAAAAGCTCACGTGCACATATGTGTGTGTGTGTGTGTGTGTGTGTGCACATTTACATTCACTCGTGTATATATGAGCCTCTCTGCGTTTAGAATTAAGAACTTTCTCTGTCCTGATGAACGTACATGCTTCCCTTTATTTAACAGAATGCTATAACAATCCTGCTTCCCTGTTGCCATGGCTGCCAGAAAGTACAGAGCTTCTCTTAGTTAGATCTTTCGATATAATAATTTATTATCCCCTTTCTCTCTTTCACACACTTTATCATGTAACTCTTCTCTTTTAGTTCTGTTTTGGTTGAGGTGCATACTATGGACCCAACTATGTGCCAGGCATTTTTCAGACACCATATCATATCACCTTACAAATAGAGGTAAGAGTGTCCCCATTTTGCAGCTGAGGAGAACTGAGGGGCAGAAAAGTTAAAGGACTTGGCTGCGGACAACATAATAAGTCACAAGTCCAGGTCTCACTGATTTTAACATTTTTGCTGTTTTGGCCTTAACACATGCCTTTTATTTTAAGCCACATTGAACCTTTTTGTGGAAGTACCGGTAGGTAGAATGCAAGTAATGAATGAGCGAACTAATAACTAACCCATCCATTGATAGGAGCAGTCATTTATGTTAAGTGAGATAATAATACACAGAAGTATCTGGCTCCATAAAAGAGTTTTTGTTGTTATTTTGTTAGGGTGAAATTAATGTTTGAAAACGATTATAGAAGGATGTCATGTGTTAAATGGAAAGAATGCTAGACTGGTGAATGGGCTTCCTTAGTTCCAGTCTCAAATTTGATCCCAGAGTTTGGGGTACCTTCTCCTTCTCTTTCTTCCATCAGCTTCATGTCCAGTGAGCTTAAAATAGAGCTATATATTAACCTAGTTCTTGTTAAGACCCAGGGATTTCCTAGAGGTGACCATTCTTGCTGTGACCTGTCTGGTTTAAGGACAGAGTGGTCTGCTGCCCTATCAGCTCTTTTTCTTCTAAGTCTGGCACTTTCTTGGCTTCCAAAATGGCACATTGACAAAAAAGGCAAAGGTTACCTACACCATGTGAGCTCTGCAGAGCTGTCACCAAGCGAGGCCCTTCTCCAGGGATCTCTAGCAAAGGACTCTTCCCATGCAAGAGTTCCACTCCAGCTCTGAGAAAAGGATGCTCTGCTGACATGTATAATATGACCACTATGCCAGACCTTCTGTTAAAGCCAGCCATGGGACCCCACACCCCCTGGCTCTGGTCCACTTTCAGTGTTCATGCATGGAACAAGAAGTACTCAAGATCTTTCATCCTTTCTTGGCCCAGAAAAAGGTCTTTTCCCTTTTAGAAGACTCTTAATGTTTAGCTTCTTGACCCCCAAGAACAGTTTCTATTATGGAAAATCCAAATTAGTGCATATAGATAAAATTTTGGGCCAGGGAAACAGGCCATTCGCCCCCCACCCCTAAGTGTTTAGTAAGGGCTCCTGTGTTCTGCTGTCTACCTTTAAGATGTGAGCAGTTCGTGCTAAAACATTCAAAGGCCAGCACTTAGTTTTCCAAGCAGTTACCTCCTGTCACATGGGCTTTGGAACCAGGTAGACCTGGATTCTAATCCCTGCTTTGCTATAGTATGGCCTTGAGATCCTGAGCAAGTCTCTCTACCTCTTACTGTCTCCATTCCTTCCTCTATAATCCACACATGGTGTGTGATTTAAGATGATGCTAATAAAGACTTACGTTTGGCACATTTTAGGCACTTGATAAAATGGGCACTGTATTTGGACCTTTTCTATGGCACCTGACATTGGGTGCCTTATTTCAAAAGGGTTTATATTTACATCTGTCATGCCGCACTGGATTCTGACTTTTTGGAGGATGGAGATCATATCTTTCATCTTCGAATCTCCTGTTCTCCCTGGCATGGGTCATATGAGTAGCAGGCACTCAGTCGATGTTGGCTGAACCTGTTAGGATGACTTGGACAGAGCAGGGCAGTCATGAATGTTTTAGTTTCTCCATCTGAACCTAGGGAAATAGTAACCCCTTATTTTGGAGCCTTTGAGGACAATTTAAAACGATATGTGTGAAGTGTTTGGAGCCCTTTGAAAGAAGGGTACTGGGGAAATTAATGGTGTTTTTGCTGTTCTTGGGAAAGCCCTTTGTGGTTCCCAGCGAATAAATTACTTGGAGTGAGTTTTCTAACACCTCCTACTCTGCTGTTCACTGAGGCTTTTTTTTTTTTTTTTTAATAACTTCTTTAATGCTTCTTTGCTCTTATAAAGATATATATTTTTGGTTTTGGACTTTTGACCCCTTTCTGCTCTCGAGAGAGAAATTTCTATCAAAATAATAAAAGGTGTAAACTGTATGTGTTGCCCCTTTGCTGGGCCTTGAGCAGTTCAGCTGCTGGGGTTAAGAATCAGCAAACTTGTGGTTTGTGCCCGGTTGTGAGGGAAGTAGGAGACAATTCCCATTAAGTGGCCTTCTGAGTGTCTCCCATACTACTACTTTTCGTCCCTGTCCCATGCCCTTTTGCTAAGATTCTTTAGGTATCAATTAAGTCCATTGTTTTTGGTATTTTAGGTATATATATTTATGGCTGTTCCTCTTCATTTTCAAAGATAGTGTTTATTGTCTGTTGTGCTTCAGGTCCCAAGCTGAGTCACTTGCCAAAGAACCTCTCTCTAAAGGAAGAAGAGGATGGAAGAATTGAAAAAACACTAGTCTTGAAGCCCAGAGAGCAGGGACTCTTCTAATGATTTGATTCTACCAATAACCAGCAGACTCAGATGAAGAACCTAGACCAGGTTATTTCTAAGGGTCCTTCCAGCTTGAAGAAAAAAATGGGATAAGAATTTTCCAATCCAGGGTAGAATTTACAAGAGTGAACAGCAGTTTGTCAGACTTCTACTTGTTCTTCAAGCCTCTTGCCCTGTAGTCCTGAAGAACTGGCCCTGTTCTTAATATCCTCAGCTCAGAGGCTTAGGAGAGACTAGAATGGTTTGGAGACAGTGTGGGGTTCAGAACATGCTAGAGTTTTCTGGTCAGAAGCATGGGTGGATATGGATATCATAAGAATCCCACTTGATGGTGACCCCTGGGATTTGTAAAGAAAATCCAGACTGCTCTGGCTGGTGGCAGGAAGCCCCTGTCAGGGCTAGCCCTAGCTGATCAGAATTGCAAAGCAATGTTTGTATTTTGTGCCACTTCAGTGGCTGGCAGTCTCCTAGAAGTTTGACAGCCACAGTGATTCTAATTCAACCCTTTCCAATTGAGGACACTTAGTCCTGGCAAGAAAAATGGCTTGTTCAGTGTCACATATTAATAGCAGAGCAGAGACTAAACTCACTGCTGATTCATTCTGTTACTCTTTTCATTACATCATACAATCACCTTTGCCATTCCCTGGAGCTTCTATCCATACACACCCTCCATTTTGCTTTTCTGTTTTTCAGACCTTTTCTGACCTTTTTCTTTTAAAGTCAGTCCCAGTGTCTAGTACAGTGCTTAGTAAGTAATAGGGCTTCATCAAAGGTTAGCGAATGAGTGAATGAACTCACAGAGTCTGCTCTAACCTAATTTTCTAGAGTCAGTTCCCTAGCGCTACCTTACCAGATAAACTAATTCATATTAAATTGTTAATGGGTGCTAATAGGAAAATGGTTTAATGCTGTCATATAACATTTGCATTTTACTGAGTGCTTTCTGTAAATAGTGTTCTCTGAAAAAGGAATGATGGGAAGCCGGGATGGCTCAGTGGGTTAGGCGCTCACTTTGTAGCCCCGGGGACCGAGGATCGAATCCTGGCCCCGGCCTGTGCGGACCCATATGCTGAACTGGGGAGTGCCCCCAGTTCAGTTCTCACTGGGGCGAGACCCTGGCCCAGTTCCTGCCCTGTGCAGCCCCACCCACCCGTGGAATGAAACTATGTGGAAAAACCAATGATGTGCAACTATGGAGACTATTCTGGGCCCTCCCCTTCTCTCTGTCTCTGACTGTATCTCTCTTTGTCAAAAACAATAAATAAATCTTTAAAAAATAGAAAAGAAAAAGGAGTGATTCCAGTAGCACCTTGAGGAGCTCTTAGGGTGATGCCAGACTGATGATGCCCCTCGCTCTGTGTCCTGCCACAGAGTACAGCTGTCTGCTCCTTTCTCCTGTGGGTTTAGCCCCTCACTGGGCACTACCAGAGGGCAGTGGCTTTGCTAAGGTGTGGATGGCTTTGTGAATAAATTCTGGAACCTAGAGGTCAGACCCAGGATACAGTAGGGCCATACTGATTGCTCTGGATGTGCTATGTGTGTTTCTCAATCCATTGGTGAGGCATCTGTAATACCTCTTGTTCTCTGTTGTTTCCCTAAAATGCTAGGTAAAAGCCCCTGTGGAGTTGGTTAGAACTGAAGGGACCTAGCTAGAAATGGGAGATTTCTTTCTCAATGTCATTTTCCATCTGTTTAGCTGATCTTTTCTGAGTGGCAGTGATACTTGCCATAAGTGTAACATGTCTGGTCCTCAAAGGAGTGGGAGGACCTATAAGGAGCCCTTTAAAACAGCTAGTAGCAGGACTTCAGTTATCTTACTGACGTACAAACCCAGTCCTAACTTCTCACCTAAATTCACTGTCAGCTGCTTCACTGGTTCCCCTTCCTCAGGATTCTCGTTATCTCAGATCCATCCTGCAAGTCATCCAGCAGCCCTGCTCATCTTCCTAAACACAGCTATGTCAAGTACTCATTACACAGGAACCCACAATGTCTCTCTGTGCCTGCTAGCTGTACATTGTACCCCTTAACTTGTCATCAGGGCACTCTGTGATTCACCATCATTTTATTCTTTTCTGCCTTCACAACTTTTCTTCCAGCCTCTGCCTATCCATATTCTGCTGACTCCCTCCTGAAATCTTCCCTAACCACTCCAGATTTACATTTGTGTCTTATTCTACCAATATGATTATAAATTTCTTAAGTCAAAGATCATGGGGCATCCTCAAATAACCTCCTTCAGACCTAGCAGAGAGCACAGCACATTGTAAGCACACAGGAAATGCTTTTTGATTTAACAAGTTTTGTTGAATTGCAAAAGGCTTCAAGGGGAAGAGTAGAATGAAGTAAAGACATAGGTATTGAGACATCTGTGCTAGAAATATGGGTAAATCATATTCTGAATTTCTTTTTTTGACAGAGAGAGAGAGATACAGAGACAGAGAGAGAACTGAACTGGGGGAATTCCCCAGTTCAGCACATGGGTCCTCACGGGCCAGGGCCAGGACTCGATCCTCGGTCCCCAGCGCTGCAAAGTGAGCGCTCAACACACTGAGCCATCCTGGCTTCCCCATGAATATTTTCTTGATTAATTTTCCTCAACTATCCTCTTGACCCTCTCTCATCCAGCATGGTGGTACAGAGCAGAGTGATATGTAGGGAGGCATGGGGCTCCCCATTCTCCCATGTAGTCCCCCCATGCTCTGCATAATCATGAAGTATTCACTCAGTGCCTGCTTTATGCCAGGCACTGTGCTGGGGATACAGATGGGACCAGAACATGGCCTTGTCCTCCAGGAGTTTACAGTCATTTCATCATATGTCTGTGGTTCTGTGCCTGATTAATGCCTCCTACTATCACATGGGTGCTTGTCTGCATTTAGCAGCAGCAGATTCCCAACCTATCCCCCCACACACCCTAACCCTTGGCAGTTCTCATCTTAAGGATCTTCAATGACAGGGTGATAGCACTAAATTATCATCTAACAGTCTGTATATTTTACTTTGCTTATTGTGTTCCCCCATCCTCCCCTTTCTAGACTATAAGCTCCAGGATGTCTCTTGTTTCCTACTGTAGCCTCCATTCCTAGAACAGTGCTTGGTGCATGATTAGCACTGAATGTACATTTGTTTGAATGATGGAGGCATTATTGAATTTATTTGGAAATTGTTTTGGAAATTGTATGGTTTTAAACACTAAGCAGTAAGGAAACAGTGATGAAAGGCAAGCATTCTGTGGCCCATGGAGAACAATGGAAATGTCCATACTGTCTGGAGCTGTAGACTTTGGTCTGACCTCCTCTGCCCAAGTGGAGTCACCAGTTAATGTGTGATTCATTTCATTAGAGTGGCCCATCTCTTTTGTTCCTCATTACTGCAGAGAGGGAGAGAAGGCAGGGCTACATGATGAAAGAGCTAGGAATCACAAGATCAGGAAGGGGCTAGATTTTGGATCCTCTGAGAAAATATTGTTCAAGCAACGTGATACCTATTTTGGAATCGCTGAGTGGGAAATGACTCTGGCAGGAGTCAATGATCTCAGTGTTTCTTCTAGGTCCTCTAGGTTGTTTAGATCCTCAGCACCCAGGACAGGGGACAGTGGCCAGGCTCCATTAGCAAAGAATTCACTAACTTGTTAATTATCCCTTTTCACCTGTTTGGCTTGTATGCCTGTGCATTTGAGATGGTTAATATTGATAGGGAACATGCATCCTATAAATTTCCGCTGTCCTAGGTCTACCTAAATTTAATAGAAAATCATTAAAAAAGCAGAGTGTTGCCTGCAGCTTTTCTGCACTCATAAAGATAGTCAATCATGAGGTCCAGGGTGCAATTGGAAGCCTGCAAATTTCTCTGGAAAGCTAAGTTGTATTAGCATCTTATTGACAGTAGTCGGATCTCATTGCTGCAGGTAGATTGTAGAGGATGCAGAGGAATGAAATGTAGTGAACAAATTACTGGGGAAGGGCTCAGGCTCAATGTAGTGAACAAATTACTGGGGTAAGGGCTCAGGCTCAATGTAGTGAACAAATTACTGGGGAAAGGGCTCAGGCTCCTAGGCCCTGGTGTGCTATACTCTTGCTCCACTGGAGATGCCTGCTGGGTTCAAGCTGAATACACATCTTGCTCATATTACATCTTGTCCAAGTAAAATTTTCCATTACCACAACACAGGAGACATTGAGGGCATGGTGATTGCTAAAACCCTACAAGACTGGTTGTCTACACCTAGTGCTGCCAGGGTCAGAAAGTCATCAGCTTGTGATTGCATATAACTGGAATTCTTTCTTCAGATAGCATTCAGTGAGGTCTGATTATGTGCAAGTCACAGCCTTATCTTTTCTCTTCTATATCCACTTGATAATCAAATCCTATTGATCCTGCTGCAGACATTTCTCTTGAAAGCATTTCTTCCTCTTAATTTCTCTTGCTACTTACAGTAATTCAGTTTCTTACCAACTTCTGCCTGAGGTATTACAACAGCCTCCTCTGATATTCCTGCTTCTGGTCCTTCCCCCAACTATATGGTCCATATTTATAGCATTACTTTTTGAAAATAAATATGTCAATGCAACTTCCCTGTGCTCAGAGTCTTCTTTGCCTTTTCTTTATGTGGCACTTAAGGCCATTTACAATCAAACACAAACTGCCTTTCTAACTCTACCTTCTGCTTCTTCCCATCATGAGATCTTTGTTACAAATTTTCCTCCAAAAATGTTATACTGTTTACCTCTGTGTGGCTTTGCACATACCATTCTTCCTGCCTAAAAAGTTCTAATTCCTGTTCACTATTTAATACCTAGTATAGTAAATGTTACCCCATCCCTAAAGCCTTTCAGCCTCCAAATTCACCATTGCCATTTTTTACATATAATGTGCCAAGTGTTTTAATCATTTGTGTGTGATGTATCTTTTACCTGAGATGACAACCTTCTTGAGGACAGGTACTGTATTTTACTCATCTTTTACCTCCAGCATGTACCACAATACCTAGTACAAGGCAATGTAGAATTCTGCACTCAGACAATATGTGGTCTAGCAAGGAACATAAATTACTTCATGATATTACTGCTTACAGTATCCTAAGAAAGGCTTTACCTCACACACATGAATAAGTCACAAATTGAAATATTTGTGGGGGAAGAACCCTTTGTACCGTATTTTCCGGCGTATAAGACGACCCCCTAATTTTACAGTTAAAACATAGGTTTAGGCCTATATTTGCTGTATAAGACTACAGTCTCGGAAGTGGGGGGGTAGTCTTATACAGCGAATATAGGCCTAAACCTATGTTTTAACTGTAAAATTAGGGGGTCGTCTTATATGCCCGGTCATCTTATACGCCGGAAAATACAGTAATTGGAATTTTCTTTTTTTGTGGTAAAATATACATAATATTTATCATTTTAACCATTTATAAGTGTACAATTAGGTGACATTGACTACATTCACAATTTTATGTAACTATTACTACTATCTATCCCCATAACTTATTTATCATTTCTAACAAAAACTCTGTACCCATTAGATAACTTCCCCATTTCTACTCTCCCCAGCCCCTGGTAGCCTCTGTTCTACTTTCTGACTCTATGAAACAATAAATAAATCTTTAAAAAAAAAAAAAGAAAGAAAGAGCTTATGCCCTGTTAACATGTGCCAGGCTTTGGTTCTGTTGCCTATTCTAGGTATCTCATGTAAGTGGAATCACAGTATTTGTCTTTCTGTGTCTGACTTAGTTCAGTCAGCATAATATTTTCAAGATCCATCTGTGTTGTACCAATTTTCAGAATTTCATTCCTTTTTATGGCTGGATAATGTTCCATTGTATGTATATACCACATTTTGTTTATCCATTTATCTCTCATTGAACATTTAGGTTGCTTCTACCTTTTGACTATTGTAAATAATCTTGTTACGAACATTGGTGTACAAATATGTGTTCCAGCCTCAGCTTTTCAATTTTTTTGATATATACTTGGGAGTGGAATTACTGGATCAGTCAGAGAGTAGTTCTATGTTTAACCTTTTGAGAGATCACCAAACTATTTTCCACAGTAACTGTACCATTTTATATTCTCACCAGCAGTGCATGCAGGTTCCAATTTTCTACATTCTCACCAACACTTTCCCTTTTCTTTTTTAAAAAAATACAGCCATTCTAATAGGTGTAAATGGCATTATCCTTTGCTTATACTTCAGTGACTTGTCTTGCTAATTGGTTTTCTGTCTTGATTATTGGCCTTGTGACCATTAATAAACTGTTTTCACTTTCTAAATTTTGTACTTAACAACAGAACCAAAGCCTGGCACATGTTAACAGGGCATAAGCTCTTTCTTTCTTTTTAAAGATTTATTTATTGTTTTTGACAGAGAGAGAGATACAGAGACAGAGACAGAAGGAAGGGGGAGGGCCCAGAACAGTCTCCATAGTTGTACATCATTGGTTTTCCACATAGTTTCATTCCACAGGTGGAAGTGGGGCTGCACAGGGCAGGAACTGGGCCGGGGTCTTGCTCCGGTGAGAACTGAACTGGGGGTACTCCCCAGTTCAGCATATGGGTCAGCATGGCCGGGGCCAGGATTCGATCCTCAGTCCCCGGGGCTGCAAAGTGAGCGCCTAACCCACTGAGCCATGGGGGCTTCCCCAAGCCCTTTTCTTAAACTTGGAAGTATGAGCAGAAAAGCACTTCTTAGAAAGTTTTCTAATTATTCTTTCAGAACATTTGTTATAGAGCAGGCAAAAGTCAAAGGTCTGTTTAACCTGTTCACTTCAGAGTTAGTTGGCTATTATCTTGTTAGAGAGACCAAAGACAGAGAAAAACTCACTTGCTTACCTTGTTTTTTATCTTTGCAGTCTCGAAGTTCTTGTCCAATCAGAAGTTCTTTCTTACTTCAGACTGCTGTATTAGTCTTTTGACTACAAATCTAGAACTCTGGTAGATGGTAGTAGTGGAACTAGTGGTAGTTTTGAAACTTATTTCATGGAAGAGATTGATTTGAGAGGGGTGTGAGATTTCAGAGGCCATGTGTGGTCAGACTAAAAAGGACAGGAACTGGACCTCCTCAGGCTAGAGTTGTATTTGAAAACCATAAAAACAGCAGCAACCTATACACAAACTTGCTCAACCAGTCCCCAAATTCTTGTACTCAAGGAGCTTTCTTGAAATTTGTAAAAGTGCAAGGAGATCAATACAAGAGGTCATTATGATGGGAAATATTATTATATATTAATTCATTCTATACATGTGTACTGAGCAGCATGCCATTTTTGCCCTTGAACTCACAGTCTAATGCAGTGGAGCAGTGGGTATGCAGCCTGTAAACAGCTTATTAAAATAGTACAATAAGTCTTCCTGGTGGAAATATTAAAAACCATGTGAAGGAAAAAGCAGCAATCTTTGGAGAACTTGAAAGGCTTCACAGAAAATGAGGTGATGGCTTTTCTGTAAAATGAGGATAATAATACCCCCTTTTCAGGGTTGTGAAGATTGAAGAGATAGCACATGTAAAGCTTTTAATATAATTATTAGCACATGGTAGGCATTTAACAAAAAATCATTTTGGAGAGGTTTTATTGAATTGATGAGCAACAATATATCCATTGATTGTAACAGACATTGACTTCTGCTAACTTAAACAAATAAGGGAATGTATTGGAGGGTAGCAAAGCTCACAGAATGGAAAGGAGAATTTAATAATCCTCTGGTAGGAAAGATACAAGGAAACTTAGGCATCCTAGTACTAGTAACAAGAATTAGATAGTCTCTTTGGGATAATCTAAGTTGAGCTGATTTTTATCTTTGGATATCTCTACTCAGAAGTGAGAGTCTGATTAGATTAATTTGGACTCTGTTCATCTCTGTGATGGGGAGACAGTGTTCTAGGATCATATGGAGTTAGGGATGCAGAGAGAGTGAGTGGTATTCACCACAGGTAGTATTAGAGTACCTCTAGGATCTACTGATTCACTGAGGTTGATGATAGATGCAACCAAGCCAACCCATTGAACAGTCTGTTGGTGTTTCTGTTGGCTATAGAATTTTGAATGACCTGGCTTATGATCAATGCCAACCCAATGTGACCATATCTATCTGATATCTTTTCATGAAATTTCTTTGGTTTTCTTTGGTTAACTTGGTAGCTAAAACAAAGACTCTCGACTATTATAATAATAGAGGAAAGTTAACTTTTTGACCTTTGTATGTATCATTTCTTCTAATACTTTCCATTGTGTTACCTTTTCACATTTCTCATTTATCAGCTCACGATCAGGGATTTGCTCTGATACTTTATTAGATCTACCTAGTTAAGCCCTTTTTCATCCTATTATTTATTTATTTTGGTCCAGACATACTACTGTGCATTTGACTTTGTTGAATCTCATTTTGTTTCTAGGATAATTTTTCAACAATTCAGATTTCTATTAGTTTTCCAACCTACTGAAATTAACAATTTTAGGGGATGCCAGGATGGCCCAATGGATTGAGCGCTCGCTATACAGCCCCCAGATCTGAGGATTGAGCCCTGGCCCTGGCCTGTGCAGACCCATATGCTGAACTGGGGTGTGCTTCCCATGTGGGAGGCCCCAGTTCGGTTCCTGCTGGGGCGAGCTTCCCAAGTGGGAGGCTCCCAGTTTGGCTCCTGCCCAAGGAGGGGCTTCCCAAGTGGGAGGCCTCCAGCTCCTGGGGACTTGCCTCCCATGCACGTTCCCACCCTGTGCAGCCCCACGCCCATCTGTGTGAAATGAAACTATGTCAAAAACTATGGAGACTGCTTTGGGCCCTCCCCCTTCTGTCTGTCTGTCTGTCTCTCTCTGTGAAAACAATAAAATAAATCTTTAAGAAAACAAAGAAAAGAAATGATCAATTTTAGCTTTTTTGCTTGTGTGACTCCCCGTTTCTGATATGATTCATCAGAAGCAAAAAGGTGTGACAGTATAGAGAAGAGATTAGATTTAGGGACTGGCTATCTGAGGTGATAAAAGTCCCAGAACTGTCACAAACAGGGTGTGACTTTGGGGGGGCAAGTCATTTAACATTTTTGCTTTTTTTGCTTGTTTATAGACTCGAGTAGCCATTAATCTGTGAGCTCCTGGAGGGTAGGTATGATTGTGAGGCACAAATAAGATCATATACGTGAAAATATTAGCAAATCATATGCGTTGTAAGCTCATTGTTACCACCACCATCATAATCATCAGTATAGATATTCAGTGGACACCCTCAAAGTTGTTGCCTTTAAGACTTTGTGCTATCAGTGCTATTGTTAGTGTTGACCCCTCTAACTGGAATATGCATGAAACTTGTCATGTGGGATACAGTACAAAATTTCAGAAATCAGAGTAGATTATAGCTGTTAGCCTTCCTCTTATTTGTATGTCCTAGCATAGAAGAAGATTAAATTGGAGGGGAAGCCGGGATGGCTCAGCAGGTTGAGTGCCCATTTTACAGCCCTGGGGACTGAGGATTGAATCCCGGCCCCAGCCCAAATGCTGCAGTGGGGTGTGCGTCCCACGTGGGAGACTCCCAGTTTGATTCTCGCCTACCGGTATACCCCCTGTTCAGAGAGGGTGTGCATCCCATGCAGGAGACCCCAAGCCCGGTTCCCACCCTGCATGGCCCCTGCCCACCTGTGTGAAACTAAACCATGTCGAAAAAACTGATGACAAACAACTATGGAGACTGCTTTGGGCTCACCCACTTCTCTCTGTCTCTCCTTGTCTCTGTCAAAAACAATAAAATCTTTTTTAAAAAGATTAAATTGGCATTATAGTTTGATCTTAATGTACCTCATCAGCTTTTTTTCAGCAGGATTGTGAACTTAATATGTTTAAATGCCTTGTCAAGTAAATGACTGTAATTTCCATGGACAGCCATCTCTTGATTGGCTATTTTCCAAGCCTGAGGAAAAGGCTCCTGTACTTTGTAATCATTCAGAAATTAGGGCTAATGGGTTCTGCAGTTCTGCTTGCTGACCATATACCAGCTGTAATATGTGCGCATGTGCACACACACACATTTGCACTGGTACACACATACAGTTAGAGTTAATTTTATTTGTTGCATTTGTGATCATTACTAAAAGGCCCTTAGATTTTGTTTTTAGTCATAATGCATGTAAATGAGTTACACGCACATGTGTATTTGGTCTCTCCTTGTCTCTTTGCTCTCTGTTTACACTCACCTGTTTCTCTGTATCTCACATAATTTTGCACACTGAACTAATTTCTAGCATTGAATTTAAATAATACACTGGCTGATGTTCAGTGCACATAGCCCATTGCCATGCAGTGATTGTGGCCCATAATGTTGATACTACAAAGCATTGCTGATGACACTACTGGCTACTAAAAAGACAACTAAAACCTGACCTGCAATTTTGTGCACTGTGTTTTAGTCTTGTGATGAATTTGATATATTCCTTATGCTTCAGTCATCAACTCTAGCCACCTTTTACATTCATTCATTTTAACAAAATCTCATCAGCTCACTACTGTTAGCAACTTTGCCTCAAGCTAGTAGTTTTACAGTTTATTTTTACTTTCATGCTCATCAGTTCTAGTGTTGTTCATACCAACCTTCCATTCTCCCATACCATAGTTATACCATACATAGTTATCCCAGGAGTGGGGCTTAGATCTACTAAAGATGTCTGATGTATTATATTAGTAACTAGTCATTGATGACCTGTCTGCTAGTCCATTTCTAGCTACCTTTGTGATTGGGATTCTCGGAGTTGTGTTTACCCAAGACCACACTAATACTTCTTAGCCTTGCCTCTACAGATAGCCTGAGGTGTAAGGCACACAGAGGTGCAACCACACTATTTATGGTGTTTGTTCTAACATAGATAAGCACTGGAGTCACACTGCTGTGTATTTCAATCTTGACCCCCTGTTTCCTGGCTGTGTAACCTTAATCTTCACAAACTTTAGTTTCCTTTTCTCTAGCGTAGAGATAGTAACAGTACCCATCTTACAGAGTCGTTGGGAAGGATTAAGTGAGCTCATAAAGCTCTTGGCACTGTTCTTGGCACATGGTAAACAGTGAATTATGGGACCTGTTTCTGGACTCAGCTCACTTTTGTGGCACCTGTAGACTGGGGAGAGAGGCAGCTTTGTATAAGATATAATTTATAAGCTGAGTCTTAGAAGATAAGAGTTAGCATCTCAGTGGGTAAAGAAAGGAGAAGGAATCCCAGTAACAGTATGCTTAAGAACTGTAAGAGAACATGACATGTTTGTGGAAATTGCTCTAAGTTTACTCTGATTAAAGGGTAAGGTACAAGTGGGGAGGTGAGAGGAGGTAAGGCAGAAAAGACTACCAAGAACAGATCATGAAGAACTTTGTAGCGTTTGTGGAGAAGTTTAAACTTGATCTTCCATCAGTTTCCATCCACATAATCTGGTTCCTCTAAGTGGCCACATAAACGTCTTTAAGAGCAGCAACAATGAAAAGGGGAAAGAGAGCAGTGAATTGGCCTCAAATGAACTGGCATCTCTTTAAAGGTAATATTCCTCCATGAGAATACTACATTAATTAAACATGTACCTTGCAAGATTCATTATTGCTTTACTTATGCTCCCTGTTGGTTGTCTCATTCATTAATCTGCTGATTAGTAACCCTGAACTCTTGCATCCCCTCTTTTTTTTTGCATTCCCTTTTTAATATACTATGTTGTTCCCCCGGGATGTAAACTCCAGGACCTGTCCCTGGCCTGCTCATGTTTGTTTTCTTTGCCCCTTGTGCCTGCCCCTGCTATAACATTTGTAGTATGTGTTAAGTAATCCTTAAGGTAACATTTTTATTATGTCATAAAAAGTGCATGGCAAATATATTATAACTCATGGACTTTGTTTAAAAATGAACGGATAATTTATTGAGTGTGTTACATGAGCCTTGCTCCCCTCCCCATTTCAGCTGAGACTTGGCTGCTCATTTAGCCTAGCCTCCTATTGAGTGCTCCCACCCTGTGACATGCTGAGAAAGCAGACTCATGGTTGGCTAGAAATGACATCATAGTTTATGTACTCAATAAAAATTTAATTAAGTCATTACAGGAATTGCAGTCATCATTTAACCCTCTGATTTCTTCTGTTTAGTTTATTATTAAACATTCAGTAATACCAGTCACCAAATCCTGATGGCTTATAAAATATATGCATGAATTTTAATAGCTTAAATAAATGGGAAAATATGAGTAACTGATATAAAAGGAACCTTTTCCTTGTGGTAGTGCTGTATGTATGAGTTTTTTATAAAAAGCAAAACATTATGGAAAGGATAGGAGTTTAATAAGAAAACAGCCCAACGCTATCTGGAGAAGTTTCTCCTCTGGTTTGTTCATCTGTATATTTGTGGGCAGGGTGCTGCTCCACATAGAATGATCTGGCAAGTGAGGACACAGATTCTGTATACCAGCAAACAAAAGCCTAACTGAGAGAATAAAATCCCAACAGAGGTTCACCAGAGGGAATATCCAGCTTCCCTTTGCTTCTGGGCTGCCTAGAAGGGCCCAGCAGGATGAAACTAGTAGTTCAGGAAGCTGCTCTCATTTACACTCACCTGTTGCCTGCATATCATGTGTCTGCACTGATCAAGCGTCCACCCTCTTCCAGGAAGGTCCCTTTTAATGATCTAATCCTGCCTAGATGATGATATCTGAAAACCATTCCTAGCTGTGGCAGCTTGCCATCTCTCAGCTAGAGGTGAGGGGAAGAGGCAGCTTACAGGTCACTAGGGTTAGAATATAGGACAAGTAGGTAGAGGATCCTTGCTAATAAGGAATTGCACTCCTGCTTTCTATTCTTGCTGGGCAATAACCAGCCAGAATGCAGGTGCATTTTCCAAGAAGAAAATGTGTGTTCATATGTAAATAGACCTTGCTGGAAAGCAAGAACCAAGGTTTGCAGATTAATGTGTTGGTGATCTCTGGAAATGCCCTGCAGATGGTGAAGTAGGATTAGCACTTGTTCAGAAATCCAGTTTTAATCCTGACTCTGACACTAACTTGATGTGTGTGACCTTGGACAAGTCTCTTCTCTTTTTTGAGTCTCAGTTCACCATTTCTTCAAAGGGATTGAGCTAGATGATTTTTGAGGGCCCTTTCAGCTCCAAAGCATACTGGTTTGATAAAACACATAACCCAGCTCTGTGAGCAGGTTCAGTGAATGTTTACCTCTAAGAGATGCTCCTGCCTTTGTGTTTTACATCTCTGACATCCATTTATGGCTCTGGTTATTCTTGCACAATTAGAACAAATAGGATGAGAGTAGGGAGAGCCCCAAAATGAGTATCAACAGGTCTGGGTTGTAATCCTACCTCACATCACAAAAGGAATTAACTCTAGTTCTATCTTATTTCTTAATATATTTTTATTTATTTATTTTTATTTTTGACACAGAGAAAGAGAGAGAGACAGAGACAGAGAGAGAACCGAACTGGGGGAGCCCCCAGCTCAGCACATGGTTCCGCATGGGCCGGGGCCGGGACTCGATCCCCGGTCCCTGGCGCTGCAAAGTGAGCGCTCACCCACTGAGCGCTCACCCACTGAGCCATCCCGGCTTCCCTGTATCTTATTTCTTGACTCTTCCTTTTATCTTAGCCCAATCTGGAAGATGGTACAGTAGAAGTTGTACACTAAAAAAAAAAAAAAAAGTTGTACACTATGTTTCTGAAATTTCAGAAACATGGAAGTACTCAGCAGCAAAAAAAGAAACAAATGGGTATCATTGGGTAGAACATGCTATGTGTGGCACTCAGGCCCTTGTATGGATTCAGTCATCAGCTTGCCAGTCTTAAACTCTGCTCTGGGCCAGGCTGTAGACTGGGTGTTGGGGGTGCTGAGGTTAATCAGATAGGGTTCCTTATGTCCTTTGAGTAGCTCTCAAACTAGTGGGAGAGACAGATACATAAGCAACTCTAAGCCCTGTTATGCACCCAGTGGGAGAGGGTAGACAGAGAGCTTTGGGAACACAAAGAATGGCCTGCTAATTTGGCCTGGGTTGAAGGTGGAGTGGGAAAGATCATGGATTGCATTACCAGCCTGCATCCACTCTCACATTTTCTAGTCTTGAGCTTCACAGTTCTCTTCCTTTTTGAAAATTTCCATGACTATAAAATATTGGAACTGATTTTAGTTTAACAAACCGGAAGGTATTTACTCGTAACTCCTTGCATTTGCTGAGCACTTCACAGTTTACCAAGACTTTCAGCATACATTGTTGAATTAAGGAATGAATATGTGCTAATTCATTTGCCCTTCAAAATAGCCCTGTGTATAGGACATTTAAAAGACAACGAACTAGACTCAGAGGTTACTTTCTTACCCAAGATCACATCCTATTTAAATAGCAGAATATGACTTAAAGCAAGGTTTTCTGACAATCCTTCACTAATCCTTTCTGCACTTCTTCAGAAACCAGTTAAAAAACCACAAGATTAAATCATGTAGTCTTTGATTTATGATCCAAAGTAAAATTTTCTCCTGGAGACAGAAACTTGATGGAATGTAAGGCACATGGACTTTAGAATCAGACTGACTTGGATGCTAATCTCAGCTTTATCATTAATTTGCTGTGGGACATAGGGCAAGTCACTTCACCTGCCTGAGTCTCAGTTTTTTATGTCTATAAAAACATGATGGTAGCACCTCTACCTCTTTGGGTTCTGGTAATAATTAGAGGAGATGATGTCCCTATACCACCTAGCTCTTAATTAGTACTCAGTAAAAGGAGGAGATGATGGTGGGCATGGTCATAGTTAGGGTTGTTAGGTACAAATCTTACTCTTCATGTCAAATTCCAAATTACTTTTGGTTGTTTCTAAAACCTATCAGTTTAAATATTCATTGAGTCTACACATTACACCAGGCTTTCTGCTAGAATCCCAGAGAGGAATGAAAGCTAGAGCCTGCCCTTAAGCATTCCTGGAGGTCATATTCCCAGAGATCTGAAGGTCAAAGTTTTACTCTATTGAAGACATTCAGTGAACTGCACTCTGGGCCCTCCTGGCCATTCTCTGAGAGGAATCCTACCAGGGTCTCAATGGTCTTACTGGAATTGCATTTCTAAAATAGTCTCTTAACATTAATAATCTTACTACTTCAGCCCATCTTAATCTCCCCTGCTCTCTGTGGCCTCAGAGGCCCCCCTTTTTCCTCAGAATCCTGCCTCTTCTCTCTCCTCTTTCCCTACCTCTGTCACTTCCTGCCTCTGTCCTTTTACCACAGTAAGCTCTTCTGAGTGATCCTTAAGACACTTCCTGACCTGTACCCAATGTATCTTTCCAGTGTTTCTGCCCATTCACCCTCGCTGGCACTCCCCAAATTTTCTTTCCTGCCTCTGTACCTTTGTACACCATGCTCCCTCTGTCTAGAACAGGCATGTCCAACCTGCAGCCCAGGACAGCTTTGAATGAGGCCCAACCCATGTTCTTAAAACATGAGATTTTTTGCAACCGTTTTTTTATATAGCTCATCAGCTATTGTTAGTGTTAGTGTATTTTATGAGTGGCCCAAGACAAGTATTCTTCCACTGTGGCCCAGGGAAGCCAAAAGGTTGGACACCAATGGTCTAGAATGTCCTCTCTCCTGCCTTTCACTTTATCCTGTCAGACTCCTTCTCCTCTGAGGTTCACTTAAACACTGCTTCCTAGAGAACTCTTCCCCAGTTCCTCCAATCAGAGATCATTTGTTCTAAAAGTCATTTATGGTTTACCAATTTTGGAATAGATTGTGAGACAACACATTGCAGGATAATTACAGTTGACTCTTGAACAACTCGACATTGAATCCCTGTTCAGTCAAAAATACACATGTGGGAATGCCAGGATAGCTCAAAGGAGCACTCAAGGGAGTGCTTGCCCTGCAACCTCAAGGTCTGTGGATCGCATCCTGGCCTGTGCAAACCCATGTGCTGAACTTTGGCGCAATTGGTAACTGCCAGGATGGCGGCGAAGGTTCTCACCTCCCATGGGGGAGGCCCCAGTTTGGTTCTGCCGCGTGCAGCCCAACATCCATCTGTGTGGAATGAAACTATGTCAAAACTAGTGATGTACAACTATGGAGACTGCTCTGGACCCTCCCCCCTTTCTCTCTCTTTCTCTCACCTTCTCTCAAAAACAGTAAAATCTTAAAAAAAAAAAAAAAAAAAGTCTACATATGACTTTTGAATCCCTAAAAACTGAACTACCCTCAATATTCAATCAGGATTAGTTCAGGGTCTTCCTGCAGATACCAGCCATGGATGCTCAAGGTTTCTATGTAAAATGCTGTAGATCAATACATTTAGCTTTCAAGTTGGCCCTTCTTATGCATAGACTCCCAACTGTGGATCGAAAACATTACAGGTAATAAAAAAAATCTGAGTATAAGTGGACCTGCACAATTCAAACCCATGTTGTACAAGAGTCAGCTGTAGTTTTTACATGTTTCTTTTCTTATATTAGGCTTTGTGCTCCTCCAGTCAAGAAATCGTTTCTTCTACTTTGTGCTCATAGGATCTAGCACAAAACCTAACACATAGTTAGGGCTCAGTTCATTAAACTGAGTTACTGCTTTGTATAATTTGACATTAAAACTTAAAAGAAGCTGTCAAACTGGAGAGAATCCTTACAGATCAGGGAAATGGGGATGAACTGGCAGTTTGACCTGTTTGGGACCCTTTCTCTTTGTTCTACTAAGAGTGTGTGACAACTAAAAGCCAAAGATCCTGCTTTTTGGTTTGATCCTTTTTTTATACTTTTGTTTTTTGCCATTTTGTTTCTGTAGGTTAATCCTTATATTCTGAAGAAGAACATGATGGTTATGACAAATAATTTCTATGCAGCAATCTTGGGATATGATGAGGTAAGATTATTTGTGAAGCCTTAGGCTGAACAATGCTTCCTTCAACAAAGGCTTTGGGAAGAGCCTCTGACCAAAGCTTCAGGGCCCATCACTGCCTACCAATTATGGCTTAGTATTTATTTCCTCGTATTCATTGGCAAATAGAATGAATGTGCCTGGGTTTGCCTGTGCTTGAGAGAGAAAACACTGTACAATATGGGCAAATCATTCAACTAGTCAGCATTTATTGAGTGCCTATGGAGAACGAGCTAGAGGAACAGAGACAAATCAGTCATTTTCTTAACTCTGGTGCCCCTAGTCAGGAAGACATACACATGTAAATAATATTATCTGCCAGACAAATCATACACTTTTTTGGCTTTAATTGTAAAAGTAATACATACTCATTTTAAAAATTCATAAAACTACTAAGTGATTAAAGTAGAAAATAGAAGTCCCCTTTCTTATCCTGCCAAGTTCCCTGCCCCAGAGGAAGACTTTGTTAATAGTCTATTGGGTGTCCTTCCAGATGTTATTAGTGCATACACAGCACCTATATATTTATTTTCTTTATGCAAATGGGAGTTACACTATACACACTATTCTGCAATTTGCCTTTTTCACTAAAGAATATGTTTTGGGCATTCTTACTCATTAGAACATTTAGATCTGTCTCCTTTTTTTATTGTAAAATATACATCACAAAATTTTAACTGTAACAGTTTTAACCATTGTTAAGTGTACGTTTTAGTGGTATTAAGTACATTTGCATTGTTGAGCAACCATTACCACTATCTCACTTATGGAACTTTTTCCATCTTACCAAGTTGAAACTGTACCCATTAAACACTGTTTTCACATTCTCCCCTACCCGCAACCTCTGGTAACTACTATTCTGCTTTCTGTCTCTATAGTGTTGACTATTCTAAATACCTCATATAAGTGGACTCATACAGTTTTGTCCTTTTGTGTCTGGCTTATTGACTTAGCATAATGTCTTCAAGGTTCATCCATGTTGTAGCATCTGTCTCATTTTTTTCCCCTTGTTACTATGGGAATTTCAAACACATAGAAAAGGTAAAAGAAGGGTGTAATGGATACCTGTGTGCACACCACCAGGATTCATCATACCTCACATTTTTAACTATGTGCTTTTATGCTCATTTTGTGGTTACCTCCAGATTTATCACCCCTGTGGGAAACTGTCCCAGAACTGCCCCAAGCTTAGCTCATTCCACCTTCCTTGACTCCACAGTCCTTGCATATTAGTGTTAACTGCCATCCTGGCTAGGTAGGGATTTCTTCTGGGTAGTGGCTGTCTACTGTGTTTGTATTTCTATTGGCTGGCATGGTGCTTGGCATGTGGTAGGTGAAGAGTGAGCAAGGTAAGAAATGCATAATGGGATGAAAGTAAGAAACTAGAGTTCAGGGGAAGCCGGGATGGCTAAGTGGGTTAGGTGCTTACTTTGCAGCCCCGGGGACCGAGGATCGAATCCTGGCCCCGGCCCATGCGAACCCATATGCTGAACTGGGGAGTGCCCCCAGTTCAGTTCTCACTGGGGCAAGACCCTGGCCCAGTTCCTGCCCTGTGCAGCCCCGCCCACCTGTGGAATGAAACTATGTGAAAAAACCAATGATGTGCAACTATGGAGACTATTCTAGGCCCTCCCCCTTCTCTCTGTCTCTGACCCTGTATCTCTGTCTCTCTGTGAAAAACAATAAATAAATCTTTAAAAAAGAAAAAGAAAGAAAAGAAACTAGAGTTCATGCTGGAGGAAATGTTATCAGCCTGAACATAATAATTAAAGCTGTGAGATAAGCTTATAAAAATTTAAGTTGAATAACTTGCTTAGGGTCATAGGACTACTTAAAACTGTGGATTCCTGATTCCCAAACCACCAGATATCCTCAGTTGTAAGAGAGCAATTTAGATTGTCTATCACACACATCATTAATTTAACATGAACTTTGTAGGAGTGGCATGGGAGTTGAAACATTGCTTAAATCCACACATCAATTTATTTTTTACACATCAGTTGTTAAATGGATACATTCTGATTTCAGAAACCTTACAGTATGTAAAAGAATGGGGCTTAGAATTGAAGAAACATAATTCTCTATTAGCATTTGTTTGAGGTTCTTATTGCAAGTGGCTCAGTTGATTATGTTCACCAATGTTAATAAAGATATTCTGAATTGTGTCTCTTCATTGTCCCCTGTCCCAGTCCATTTTGGCAGAGCCATCTTACAAACACATGCCTGATTACAAGTCACCCGGGGTACTTTTTAAATCTAATTCTTGAGAACCTCTCTGAAGATTCCAGTAGGAGTAGGGCCTGGTATTTCAAATAGTATTAATACCCAAGGTAACTGTAAAGAGTGGGAAAATTTGGGAAATGTACTAATTACCTGGGACACTTTTTAGAATATCATTTTGGGCCCTATGCCCCAAAAGTTCTGATTTAACATGGTGTAGATAGGCATCAGTAATGGTAAAATCCCCCAGGTAATTTTAAAGATTTATTTTATTGATTTTTGACAGAGAGAAACAGAGAGACAGAGAGAAGGGGAAGATCCAGAGCAGTCTCCTTAGTTGACATTAGTTTTCCATATAGTTTCACTCCACAGGTGGGCACAGGGCTGCGCAGGGCAGGAACTGGGCCGGGAGCCTCCCACATAGGCCCCGGCAAGAACTGAACTGGGGGCACACCCCAGTTCACCATGTGGGTCCGCGAGGGCCGGGACCGGAATTCGATCCTCGTTCCCCAGGGCTTCAAAACGAGTCATCCCAGCTTTCCCAATTTTAATGTGCAATTCTAGAATATTTTTGCTTAAAAAATTTTTTTTTTTTTTGACAGAGAGAGACAGAAAGAAGGGGATGGGCCCAGAATAGTTTCCATAGTTGTATGGCATTAGTTTTCGATATAGTTTCATTTCACCCAGGTGGGCGCAGGGCCGTGTGGGTCAGGAACCAGGACACGGCCTCCTGCGATCCTGAGGCCTCCCACATGGGAAGCATGCCCCAGTTTAGCACATGGGTTTGCATGGGTCAGGACCAGGACTTGATCCTTGGACCCCAGGGCTGCAAGGCGAGCTCTCAATATGCTGAGCCATCCCAGCATCCCCACATGAGGCTATTTTGACTTAAGTTCATTAAATAAAATTAAAAATTTAATTCTTCAGTTTCACTAGTTGCATTTCAGATGTTCAAGAACGATTAATAAATATATGTGGCTGTTAGCTACTGTAATGGACAGTGCAACTGTAGAACATTTTCATCATCAGAAATTTTAATTGGACAGTACTGTTTTATAGCACCCTTAGAATCTTGCTTGGATTATCCCCACTGCTCTACCTCTCCCCCCACCCCACCCCCGTGCACTCGTGCGTGTGCACACATACACACACACTTCTATAATCTTTCTGTTTTCTGCTGCATTAGGTCCAAAGTTCTTCATGGAATTTTAGGCCTTCTGTGACAAGTCTTATTCACATTTATCTCCCATTAGCTGCCAATGTGTATTCCAAGTAAGGGCATGTCAATCCCTCTTGCTGAGCAGCTACTTAACCAGCCCTAGTGGCAGCCAGCCTCAGTTTAAGGCTTGGTCTTGCCCAGACACCTTCAAACCCAGCATGGGGGGCTGTCATCTGCAGATTGCTTTGTGGGTCATGCCAGGTGACCCAAGCAGATTATAGGCAGCAGCTGAACTGGCCTGTGGCCAGGACCCTCCCAGGAGGCCCTTGGGACTGGCACACCAGGTGGCCAGCTTTGAACTGAGCTGGAGCACCACCCAGCTGCCTCCACGGACAGCACACCCAAAGGGCAGACTGGGCAGGCACCAGATCCCTGCTAGAGTGAATTCTGCTCTGTAGTATTCCTGCACAATAGCTCCTCCACTGTAGTCACTGCCAGTCCCCACAGCCAATCAGCCTGAGGGTCAGTTCCTCCCATTGACATACATACAGTAACCAAGGCTCAACTACAACAGGAGGGCACACACAGCCCACACAAGGGACACATAGAGCACCCTCTTCAGGTGACCAGGAGATTGTACTACTGGGCCCCACAAGACATACTACATAAAGCCACCCTGCTAAGCCTGGGAGACATAGTAGTCCTACATGGAAACAAACAGGGAGGAAGCCAAAATGAGACAAACGTGTCTCAAGTGAAAGAACAAAGTTCCAGAAAAAGAACTAAACAAAAGGGAGACATGCAATCCACCTGATACAGAGTTCAAAACACTGATTATAAGGGTGCTCAATGATCCCAGAACTTCAGAGAAGAGATAGGAAACATAATAATGTAGCGAGAAAGCATAAAAAGAACGAGTCAGAAATGAAAACTACAATAACTGAAATAAAGTATACATTGCAGCAGAGGTATCCAATCTTTTGGTCTTGGGCCACACATAAAATACACTTAACACTAATAATAACTGATGAGCTAAAGAAAATTGTAAAAAGATCTCATGTATTCAAAAAGTTTACAAAATTGTTTTGGGCCCATTCAAAGCCATCCTGGGCCACATGTGGCCTGTGGGCTGTGTGATAGACAAACTGCATTGGAAGAAATCAACAACAGATTAGATGAAGCAGAAGATTGAATCAGTGACTTAGAAGTTAAGGTAGCAAAAAACACACAATTAAAACAGCAAAAAGAATACCAAAAAAATGAGGATAGTTTAAGGGTGGGTGGACCTCTGGGACAACATCAAGCTTACAGATATGCACATCATTGAGGTATCAGAAGTGGAAGAGAGCGAGCAAGGAATGAAAACCTATTTGAAGAAATAATGACAGAAAACTCCCCTAACCTGGTGAAGGAAATAGACACACCCTGGAAGCTTAGAGAGTCCCAAACAAGATGAACCCAAAAAGGTCCATACCAAGACACATCTATAATTAAAATGTCAAAGTTTAAAGACAAGAATCTTAAAAGCAGTAAGAGAAAAGCAGTTGGTTACCTAAAATGGAGCTCCCATTAGACTGTCAACTAATTTCTCAACAAACTGCAGGTCAGAATGAATTGGCACAAAATATTCTAAGTAATGATAAACAACAACTTACTGTACAACCAAGGTTTCTCTATACAGCAAAGCTATCATGTAGAATCAAAGGACAGATAAAGAGATTCCCAAACAAGAAAAAGCTAAAGGAGTTCATCACCAAACCATTATTGCAAGAAATGTTAAAGGGGCTTCTTTAGTTAGAAGAAGAAGGAAAAAAAGAAAGATAAATATGAATAATAAAATGGCAGTAACCACATATCTATCAACAGTTACTTTCAATGTAAATGTATTAAATTTTCCAATCAAAAGACAGGGTGGCTGAATGGATAAGAAACAAGACCCTTACATATGCTGCCTACAAGAGACATACTTCAGATCAAAAGACACAAACTGAAGGTAAAGGGATGGAAAAAGATATTTTATGAAAATGGAAATGAAAAAGAAAAGCTGGAGTAGCAGTACTTATACCAGACAAAATAGACTTTAAAACAAAGACTATAACAAGAGATAAGGACCCAGTAATCTCACTTCTGGGTATTTATCTGAAGAAACTCAAAACACTACTTTGAAGGGACATGTGCAGCGTTATTTACAATAGCCAAGATATGGAGACAATCTGGGTGTCCATCAATGGGTGAATGGCTAGAGAACAAGTGGTATATATGCAATAGAATATTACTGAGCCATAAAGAAGAATGAAATTTTGCCATCTTCAACAACATGGATGGACTAGAGGGTATTGTGCTGAGTGGAGTAAGTCAGAGATAAATGCCATATGATTTTCACTGGAATATAAACAAAACAGAAACAAACTCATAGATACAAGGAACTTTTGATGGTTGCCAACTGGGGAGGAGGTTGGTGGGGTTGGGGATGGGGTGGGAAAGGGGAAGGGATTAAAAAGTACAAATAGATAGTTATAAAACAGTCATGGGATATAAAGTATAACAAAAGTAATATAGTCAGTAATATTGTAATAATTGTATGGTTTCATGGGAGTACTGATGTATATCAGGTGATCACTTTGTAAGCTATATAAATAATCACTATGTTGTACACCTGAAACTAATGTAATATTGTATGCCAACTGTATTTGAAAAATTTAAAAATTATTTTAAAATTAATTAGCTCAATCTCAAAAAGAAAGAAAAAAAAAGGTTGAGCCAGCTATGCAGAGTATATCTCAAGAGTTTCCCTATATAGATTAGCATTTGATGGTCCTCCAAGATATAATTCTGTTCTAGGGTTTGATGTGCATTAGCTTTGTTCCTTCAAAGCGTTGCTTGTGAGCTGAGACCATTTTGCTGTGATTCTGTGTTTTGAGCATCATGCTAAGCACATGATGGTGTCAAATCAGTCTTCACTGAGTGAGACTGCTGTTCTCAATACTTAATTATTAACCAGAGCCTTCTAGTGCCAGGACAGTCCCTTTGTCTTTGTCAGTAATTCTAGACCAAGTTGTCTTAATTTCTTTTTTTTCTTTTTTTTAAAGATTTATTTTATTGATTTTGACAGAAACAGAGACAGACAGATAGAAAGGGGAGGGCCCAGAGCAGACTCCATAGTTGTATGTCATCAGTTCTCCACATGGTTTTGTTCTGCACAGGTGGGTGGAGGCCATGCAGGGCAGGAGCTGGGCTGGGGGCCTCCCATATGGGAGTCATGCCCCCTCGAGCCAGGGGGCCAGGGACCAAACTGGGGTGGGGGGGTGTCAAACCAAACTGGGGGCCTCCTGCATGGGAAGCATACCCCAGTTCAGCATATGGGTCATCACAGGCCAGGACCAGCATTTGATCCTTGGTCCCCAGGGCTGCAAAGTGAGTACTTAACGTACTGAGCCATCCCAGCTTCCCCTGTCGTAATTTTTTGAAGGATACTTTTTTTGTATCATGAGGGAAAACAAGTATGTATTCTAGTAGATTGTAGGAAAATTGCTATGCAACCTAATATTTGGCTTTCAGACACCCTTTGTTCATTCCTGCTTCCTTGATTTGAAGTGTACGCTTTCTCAGACCAGTCTGCCATTTGTTTTTATTGATTTACTAACATTGTGGTGGAAAGAAGGCTGAAGTTGTGTTTGTAGATTTAGTCAACCATTTTTTCTGCACTTCCACTCTTTGCCAGGTATTGCATCCTAATTAGAGCTAGTCAGGCACCATCCCCCAACCTCATCAGTGCATTCTGGTCCTAGTTCTACTACCAATTAGCTAGATAACCTCTAAGCCTCAGTGTACTTTTCTTTCAAATGGGGATAATAATACCTGTTCTTCTTGGTATACCCAGTCATTAGGAGCCAGGTGTATGAAGGAACTCCAATAGTTTAGAATACTAAGATTGTTATCACTGCTAATCTGAGTCTTGAGTCATCCTTTTCCTTCTGACAGCCTAGGAACTGATTATGGGTTTTCCTTTTCCCAGCCATCTCACCCACCAAAGGTTGCCTGTTTGCAGCAGGCCATGCCTCCTAGGCTTTTGCTGTCCTGTGGTCTGTGCTCAATTCTCCAAGTCTTCATAATACCCACTTCCACTCCTGTTCCTTCCTGTGTAGCACATGTGGGTCACTGCCAGCAGTACTCCGGCATGTGCCCAGGGTACTTCAGACACAGGCAGTCTGTTGTGTTAGCAAAAACTTGGAAAATGGTGATGTGCCTGCTCTTGTCCTTGGCTCTTGTCCCTATCTACCGGAAGAAGCTGGTTTTCCTGTTTCAGCCATTGTGCCAGGACTGTCTCTCAAGTGGTGGAATTTTAGGATGTTTAGCAGGGGTATTTGGAACAAGTGGACTGTTTTTCCACAAAACTGTCAGTACCCCATTTATACATGGCCCTTCCTGGCAGCAGACTGGAAGCCAAGACCTCTTGTACCTAGATACTGCAGAGGCTAGCCCACAACATATGCCTGATAAATAAGTGATCCTGGGTTTTTGTGTAACTCTTTACCACTTTCAGGGCCTTTCATGGCCACTATTTTAATTCTCACAATACTTCTGTGGGATAGATATTGCTATGCTTGTTTAGCCCATGAGAAACTGAGGCTCAGGAAGGCTAGTGGCTTTCCAGAGGGCACAAAGCTATCAAGTGACAGAGCTGCCATTTGAACTCAGGTGGTCTGATTTCCCAGATCCCACTGTCATTTCAACTATATCCACAGCTGCCAGCCAAAACAAGATTTTAATCTTTGTATCTGATGTATTGCACTTAAGGAAACACCTTTATATTATCTTACATGTATCATTCTAGAATATTGTAAGAAGGGCAAGTATTTTCATCTGTATTTTATAGATGAGAAAGTTGAGACTCAGGTTTAGTGAATTGCCCACTATCTTTGAGCTTGACAGTAGCAGAGCTAGGGCTTGATCCAGCCTTTTAATTCCCAGTCAGCACTTTCTCTGCTTCCACACCTTGGCACCTGGGTGCCAAGAAGATGGCAACTTCTCAGAGCCTTTTTCTTTAGTCACCCTTCTCCAGGAAGCAAGATGCTCCCCTTGTCCTCCCTTAGAGGTCCAAGCTAGAAAAAGGCCCTAGCCCTTGGCACAGCTGCTGCTTAGCCTTTGTGATAGTTGGACTTCCCAACAGAGGTCTTCTCTCTGCCAGAAGAGATAATGTTAGGCATACATATGTATAGACTCTGAGCATTCCCTCTGTGACCTATGGCAATCCTGTTGAACAGCCTGTTTCTCTACTTAGAGAGGCCAGCCATGGCCAGCCCAGACCTGGGTAACATTGAGGCCAAGGTACCTAGTTCTCGTCCCCAAAGGGCCAGCTGCCTTGCAGCTGTGTGCCCTTGGACCAGGAGAAAAGTTGCCATCCACATCCACCTCTGTTCCTGGGGAAAAAATATATACTTAAAATATTTTTGGGAAGCCAGGATGGCTCAGTGGGTTAAGTGCTCACTTTGCAGCCCCAGGGACCGAAGATTGAATCCCGGCACCGGCTTGTGTGGACCCATATGCTGAACTGGGGAGTGCCCCCTGTTCGTTTCTCACTGGGGTGAGACCCCAGCCCAGTTCCTGCCCTGTGCAGCCCCGCGCCCACTTGTAGAATGAAACTATGTGGAAAAACCAATGATGTGCAACGACGGAGACTGTTCCAGGCCCTCCCCCTTCTCTCTGTCTCTATCTCTGTATCTCTCTCTCTCTCTCTCTGTCAAAAACAATAAAAATAAATTAAAAAAAAATATTTTGAGCCCATGTATTGCAGATAGCAGTGAAACGCCTGCTGCTACTATTTCTCTTCTTAGCCTTTCAAATGTTGCCTGGGTGTAGTTCTGTAGAGAAGAGGAATCTGGCCTGCAAACGTTGACCAGAATGAGCCCCATGTCTGTGTCAACCTTAGCCAGTCACTCAGCCCCTCTGGGTCTCATGTTCTTTCTCTGTGTCAAATGCAGAGGTTGGATCAAGTACTCTCTGAAGACCCCTTTCAGCTCTACCATATAGCGTCTCCATTTCTCATAGTATCCATAATGTCCTTCTGAGCCATTTCTCTGGTTACTAGCATGTTCACAGCATCCCCAGCCTTTATATCATGGCTCTTCCATATTTGGAAGACCAATTGTTAAACACTGTGTTCCAGGGGATCCTTTCAGATGATCGTGGGCTGGCTGCTGCCCTCTGGAGAACCTTCTTCAACCAGAAATGTGAAGATCCTCGACATCTTGAATTGTTGGTGGAATATGTGAGGAAACAGGTGAGTGGCCCTTCCCCTCCTCTCCAGAGTCTCATGGGAAGCAGGTCCTTACTGATGTCTGCCAATGCTGGACTGTCAGAGGCTCATGAGAGGCTGAGTTCCCAGAGGCTAGTCTGAAGGAATTCTGATCAGATCATGTCAGCAGTGGGAATGAGAAAAGAAAAAAAGGTACCAAGTAGTCTTCCACTTTCAAAAACCTTTAGTCAATTCATTCACTGCACATTTGATTGCTTCTTTATGCCAAGTACTATGCCAGATCCTGGGTGTACACAGTCCTGTAAGATATGGGCCACCCATTGCAGCCCCGCTTCTATACCTTCTGAGCCCCAGGATTCATGTTTCCTGCTCCTGATTTCTACAGGACTGGGTTCCAGGCAGCATTCCATAGACATTCCTCAAGCCTCTTCCCACTGGGTGCTCTGCATAGTCAAGCATGGTTTCCTCACTTCATTCCTCCCTCCTCTGGCTCTCTATGACCCAGACACTCAAATTTTGTAGGATAAAGCTCCAGAGTGAGGACTACTTAACTATAATTTTCCTTAGACCCATGGAGAATTCACTCCTTGATATCTCTGCCCACTGATCTTGTATTGATGGGAAATCCATACTTTATAGTTGAGTGATCTGAGTGGCAAGAAGAGGAGCATAGAGGCTTTTTGAGGGTCTCCTAGTGAGTCACCCTGCACAGCTGGCTTAGAACCCTATTCTGGGTGATTCATGTAGCCACTAGAGGCCTCAGCTGCTCCAGCCAGCTCATCAGCTCAGGCTGTCCCATGAGTCATACCTTTCTTTCATGGACCTGGCCCATATAATGGAAAGGGCCTAACCCCACAATTATTCTCTTACTCACCTGTGTCCATGACCTTCAAGCCCCTGACAGCCAGAAAATGGAAAGCCAGACCCCAGCTCTTGATGAGAAGATAGGACCAGCTTGCTGATTGCTGGAAAAGCCACATACCGAGGCTCTTCAGACCCAAAGGGTAGAGAACCCCCAAAGCCAGCACTTCTGTTTGACCATTCTTCAGATCTGCCAAAGCCAGAGAGAAGGCACTGTGGTCAGAGGGCTACACCCACAAAGAATTCTGAGACTCATCACTGTTGACTGGACTCACCCTCAGACAGGAGTAGCAATTGGCAAAGCAAATGCTGTGTTTTCTGAGAGAACAGCCCAACTTTTCCAGGTGTTGTGTGGGCTTGTGCCAGGGGCCATGACAAAAGCACAGCTGGGACCTCTGTGAGGGTCCAAAGGAAGGGGCTGCCTCACTGTTGCCCCTATAAGAAGTCCTATGTTGCCCCATTGAGAAGCAGGCAGTAGGAAAACAGTGATGGGACTCTTAGGGAAGCATGGAGCTTTTCTGGGGAACCAGTTTCATCAGCAAACCTTTAGAGTACCTGCTGTGCCAGGCACTCTGTTCAGAAAGCAGAGATTAATAAATCCTTGTTCTGCCCTCAAGGAGTCAGTTTGTGATTTGGCAAGGAAGCCAGTCACGCACAATGCTAATCATGGAGTAAGTCAGTCTGTGATGTGGTACAGGTAGGAACAAAGTGCTGCGGAAGGCCAAAGAAAGGAGAAACTAAGTCTGACCGAGGGGATCAGGGAAGACCAGGAAGGTGAGCAAACTCGAATCCTGCACCAGGATGTTAGTTGGTATGGTAGATGGCCCAAGACCCAATCAGAGATTATGTTGAGATTTTCATTCCAGGAGATGGGCCTAGTGGTGACCTTAGGGACAGAATGGGGTAATTAGAAAGAGGAGTGGATTTTAGGGAAGGTAATGGGTCACTTGATCTTGCACTGGAGGACAGCAGGACATGTGGAAATCTAGACTTGAGGTACATGTGAGAGATGGGTTCAGTTTGAGGGTTAGCAGCCTGAAGATAAAACAACAGGAGTGAAGGAATTCTTGCAAGAGGGAGATGATCCAAGGCCTAAGATGAGACCTTCAGACTCCTGACCCCTCTCTTTATACCCCAAATGCCTTCTTACCCCAAAATGGAGCCTCATCTTTCTGAATGCAGTGCTGACTCCTGCTCAGATCGAGCTCTCACCTAGATTTTGCCTGGCCCCACTTGAAAGCATTTCTTATTTTTCTGCCCTCCTTGTTAGCAGCAGCCTGGGGAATCTTCTCAGAGACCTCTTTTATGTCTTGAGACCTGCCAGCCACTCATTAGATCGCCTGCTTCTTGCAGAACTGCCTGACCACACCTCCCCTGCAGTTGTTCCTATTCTCTGTCAGGTGTCCCCTCACCACAGAGCTGTTCAGGGGCATGAACTTCCCCAGCCATCCTAGAGGGATGAAACGGACCCACTCACCAGAGTCAGGGCCAACTAACCATGGAGTCAGGGCTCACAAGAGGACAGGAGAGATGTACGTAGTTAAAAGAAAAAAAATAGTTCCAGTGATAGCAGTGTACATATATGTTCTATCATTTAATCTTGTCCTAAGTACTGTGGGGTGCACATTACTATCCTCTGTCTCAGACAAGGAAACTTAAATCTCAGAGAAGGAAATTGGCTCACCGTGGGTACAATTGCTACTCTGAATGGACACACACACACATACACCTCAAGGACATGTGTCCTCCTAATACATCCCTAGAAAGTTTTTTTCAATCCAGAAAGTCAGGGCTTGTGTGTCTTGTCTATTCAGAGGCATGATGGGGAATCCCCTAAAACCTTCCCAGTGAGCTTTTCCTGTGACTTGTTTTCACCAAATCTTGTCAAGCTTGTCCAACCTGCAGCCCACAGGCTGCATGTGGCCCAGGACAGCTTTGAATGCAGCCCAGCACAAATGTGTAAACTTTCTTAAAACATTATGAGATCTTTTGTGATTTTATTTTTTTTTTTAGCTCATCAGCTGTTGTTAGTGTTAGTGTATTTTATGTGTGTCCCAAGACATTCTTCCACTGTGGCCCAAGGAGTCAAAAGTTTGGACACCTCTTCTAAATGAAATAATCTGGGAAATCAGAGAACCCCTCCCCCACTTCCCAGCTTGGAATAGTCAAAAGTCCCCTCACGCCCCCTCCCTTTCCTCTCCTTTGGAAAGCTGACTCTTTGGGCTACCTCATATCTGCCCTGCCCTGTCCCTTTCCTCTGTTTTCTGCTCTGCAGATTCAGTACCTGGACTCCATGAATGGTGAGGATCTGCTTCTGACAGGGGAGGTGAGCTGGCGCCCTCTGGTGGAGAAGAATCCTCGGAGCATCCTGAAGCCCCATTCCCCAATTTATAATGACGAGGGTCTTTGATGGCTGGTCCCTCTGAACAGCTGGCCAGCTGGCTTTGAAGAACCACTGGGAGAGAGGTGCCTGTTTGGCTCAGGACCCTACAGAAAGTGGCCTGAACTGACCTATGAACAGCATCTGTCAAGTACCTGGCCCTGTCAAGTACCTGGCCCCATTTGTGTTGATTTTCCTCTAAGTATGTGTCTAGGAATCTGATCTGGTTGGGTACAATGCTGGGAGAAGCTTGCCTGGGGTGTCCTCTCCCTCAAGGGAAGCCCTGAGCAAGAGTTCCCCAGCACACATTCTCTAAGGCCCCTCTGGCAACCTTGTGATTGACAGCTTTTCCCAAAGACCATGGAAGGGATGGAGGTAGATTATAAAGAGACACCCAGAGGGACACCCCCACCAAGGGCCCACTATGGCCTAGGAGTAGTTTGTAATGCTGCTGAGTCAAAACAAATTAACCATGCTCTGTCTCCCGGCTTTGAGCCTTGGGGTTGAGTTGGCCATTAAAGGAAACATTTAATTCTACGATACCTCTTCTTTATTCCATGGTCTTTTAGAAACGTATTTGAGGTAACAGATGCTATTAGTTGAAGAGTACCGCCCAGCTCAGAGACAGTGATGAGGAGAGGGTCAGGAGGGTCTCTGCTGCTGCTTTTGCATCCATTTCATGGAGCTGTCACTGTTCTGGCCAAGATACAGCTTGCCAGTCCCCGTCCCTGAGGGCTCCAGAGGCCTTTGATGGCCAAGGGCTTGTCATATCCAAAATCATTTGGATACAAGTCTCAAAAACAAAGGACCCTTTGTCACCCTCCAGTGAACCAGGTGAGTAATGTGCTGTCTTTCTTGGTTCACCCCTTATATGAGATTGAGGAGAACATTCTTTCTGGCTTAGTTATAAAATCCCAGGACCCAGCACCGAGCCCAGCTTTCTACGCCCTTCCCAACTTCTGGGGCATGTGCTGCAGAGCCAGTTTTGTCTGAGTACTTGAGGACCAGTCCCCTCCTCCCTCTGAGTATGGGTCATTTCTTGGGGGATTTTCTTTAAATTGAAGAAAGGGGGCGGGGAACCATATTGCCCCTCCCCCGTCATCAAACTTCCTTCATTTAACTTGCTATAAAATGAGTCATATAAAGAAACTCTATATGGGTGAGGTATATCCCACTTCTGTGAAAACATTACAAATCAAACCGCCTTCTCTGAGTTTATTTAAGATGCTTTTGTTGCGAGCAGAGCTCTAGAGTGAAGCCTCCTCTGTGTGTGTGAGATAATAACACCTTGTAACTCATTACAGCTGGGCACTATTTACATAAACCAGAGCTGAGCCAGGCAGGAATTTGCTGATTAATTTATTTTTAATGGAGTGAAGTATACCATGCACCAAAATAAACTTTACTGTGTGTACCTAACTGCTCCTGGAATGGATGGAAAAATTAATGGAACAGATTTTGGCTCCTAACTCTGCACATTAATTCATATATAAAAGTTATTTGAGCCTTAACCCATTTGCTGCCCACAGCAGCTCCCTAGTTCAGCTACTGGGCTTGCTTTAGAATCATGGGATCACTAATTTGGAAGGAACTTTAGAGGTCCTTTAGTCTAGCGCTGGTGCAGAACTTGACTCCCCTTCTCAACATTCTGGTTGGCCTATGTTCATACAGGCCCTATATGCATACTTCCAGTAGCAGATGGTCTTGGCCCCAGAGTCAAGTCCTGTTTCTGTAAGATGAGTAATCATCAAACACTGCATGCAGCTTGTATATGGAGCTACGTTTCAAAGAGTCAAATTAGTTTATATCATGTCTGTGATGTCCCGAAGCCCTCACTGTCTAGCTGTTGACATCTTTCAATGACTACCTCCCACCCCCACCTTCAAGATAAAATTCAGGCTTCTTGGAGGCTACAAGGCTCTTCTTATTTCGACCCCTGCTTGTTTTTGTGTCTCTAACCCATTTCTTCCCTGACAAAGTGAACCACTAGGAGTCACTTGAAGAGACCACTCTGTGGGTTTCCTCTACCTGGATTCTGTCCCTTCTGACTATAAAGAAATCCCACAGGTCTTCACATACCCTCTCCTGTCCTGTCCATCTCAGGCGGTCTTCTCTGATGAAACTGTTTTTTACATACTCACCCTCCATCCTGCACTGTGAGCTCCTTCAGAGTGGGCATTGTGTTTGGGTTGGGTACCTTTGTGTTTCCGGTGTCCAGCAGAGTACCTGGCTCGTAGGCATCAATGTAAGCTTTGATAAAGGAAAGAGGGAATGAATGACTAAGTCATCAATCATTATCAGTACAACCCCAACAAAAAAGCCCCTTTCTGTACCATTCTCTTAGTCTAACCTACAGGTTAGCTTATTTTAACAATTTGGTATGAAGTACCTTCTTTGGCCTTTACGTAGGAACAAAAACATTCTTTCTATAGCTAAATGTTTTTCTATTGTAAATTGTTACTACACAGAACAAGTGAAGGACATGATTTCTTGCCCTCAGGGAAATTGCTCTCTAGGAATAATTTTGTCATTTATTTATACTCTGCATACTTCCAGAAAGGATCACAGCAAATGAAGAGACACTGTTGTAATAAAACTTAAAACAAAGTTTAAAAGGTAAGACGCAAGTATTGGAAGGGAAAAGAAGGAAAATAATTAACGTTAGGAAAACGGCTGCTTAATAATAACCAGGGGAAGCCGGGATGGCTCAGTGGGTTGAGTGCTCACTTTGCAGCGCCGGGGACCAGGGATCGAATCCCGGCCCCGGCCCGTGTGGAACCATATGCTGAACTGGGAGCTCTCCCAGTTCAGTTCTGTCTCTGTCTCTGTATCTCTCTCTATCTCTGTCAAAAAAACAATAAAAATAAATAAATAAATATTAAAAAATAATAATAATAAAATAATAACCAGCTTTCATGTATGATTTTTTTGGGTAATTTGTGAAGT
>PVKE010004538.1:0-64118 GCA_004027555.1 Craseonycteris thonglongyai | reverse complement strand
GTGTGTGTGTGTGTGTGTGTGTGTGTGTGTGTGTGTGTGTGTGTGTGTGTGTGTGTGTGAGTGAGAGAGAGAGAGAGAGAGAGAGGCTGAGTTGTGAATGTGAGAACAAGGTGGTTAAAGAGGACAGCCAATTAAAAAGAAAACCCTCCAGTGGCATCAGACATCAACTACAGACACTAGTGAACACAAGACTAGAAATTAAAACTTGCCTGTCTATAAAGGCAATATATATATTTTTAAAAGGCTGTGTAAACTGGGCTTTGAAACATAGGGAGGGATAGGTTGTGTGGATATGTGGGTATGAAACAGAGTCGCTTAAAACAAATGAGCTGGACCAAAGTATAAAAAGAGATGAGGTAGGTATATGTTAGAAAGATTGGAGGCTTAGGGGTGATGTCTGCTATGACTGGTTGAGGAAAGGGCCCAAATGGCGTGTCATAAATAAAAAGAAGAAGGTGGAAGAGGTCAAAACTGAAAAGAGGACAAAGAAGAAGGAATGGAAGACAGCTGAGGAACTTTTCATTCCATTTCACTTGCCTCTTCTCATAGGGCTTTGAAGGTTATATGTGGCATGGGTGCCATACACGTCCTACAAAAGAGACAGAGGGCTCATCTTGGACATACATGTGCATATATGGAAGTATCCACATGTGATGAAGTTGGACAATGGTGGTTATTTGTTTAATTCCGGTCTATGTTTGTCATAGACCAGGGGAGTCCAAACTTTTGGCTTCCCTGGGCCACACATAAAGTGCACTAACACTAACGATAGCTAATGAGCTAAAAAAAACCAAAATCGCAAAATAGGTCTCACAATGTTTTAAGGAAGTTTATGAATTTGTGTTGGGCCATCTTCAAAGCCGTCCTGGGCCACATGTGGCTCATGGGCTGCAGGCCACAGGTTGGACACCTTGTCATAAACCTTTGTGAGCCCCCCCTTGAAAGATGCTCTTCAAACCCTAGGGAAGTCACATTTTTGTTTATGGAGCCATTTGTTCATTCTTTCCGCAGGTATCAAACAGCTACTGAAACAGGGATCAGTGCAGAAGGTGTACAATGGACTGCAAGGATATTAAGAGTGAATAAAATTGGACTTTGTTTCAAATAAGTGAATCAGCGATATTTATTATCTGCAGGTTTTTCGGTGTGTGTTTTTAGTTTCAATATGCAAGTTTGGCTTAATTTTCTTCTTCTAATGATCGTCATGAAATGACTAAGAGGGCTTAAGAATTTGTCCACTTTTGTTCAGAAAAGAATGGCCAGCAAAAGGTTTAATAATACCTCTCCCTTTGGGGATTTACTGTCTGGTGCTGTCACCTGAATTTCAAGAATTAAAGCTACAAGAGGACTCCAGGAGCAAAAGAGACACAATACAAAGGGGTGGAGTTCATTGCTACCTATGTCATTCAAAATGCCAACTGGAGAAGTCTTGTTTTTAAATACATTTTGTTGTTATTTTTTCTTGACTCCTGTTTCTTGCTGGTTTGGCTACACTGTTCTCTTCCATCTGCATTTTGGTCATTTTCCCTTTGGCTGCCAGTTTCCCTCCTTGGTGCCTGTGAATTGGGTTGTTCTCCCATTAGCCAGAAGGATGCACAAACCTGCAAAAGAGTGATAGAGATCCAGTCCCCATACCAGTGTTCAGAAAGAGGCGTGAAGAAACGGAATAGATTAGATTAGAGGTTGGGATAGATGAATGAAGGTTACACAAAAATCTAATTGTCTTTGAGAAAGTATATTTCCTCTCATTTAATTTGGGAATAATAAAATCTGATATGGACACTTTACTGTTTAGAAGGCACATTCATATATTCGATCTCAGCTGACTTAATGATTAAAAAGTGTCTGGTTTGTGTTGGGAACCAGAATTTCCATTGGCTCTAAAAAATGAATTTAAAGTAGAAATGCAAATTACCTCTGCCTTGCCCAGCAGCCCCTAATTCACATGATATGTGATTGAGTATATTTGACTTCAAGCTCCCTCACTTTTCTACATTGTACAGTCACATCACACTATTTGTCATGTACCCTTGGACCTTTTTGCCTCAGCTAGTGACTATTTCAGTGCTTTTGGACAGTTTCTGTTGCAGTGTGTGTGGAGCTAGTGCCAGCAGCATTCCTGCCTTTGACGGCACGACAGCCAGTGCTGCTGCTGGACTTTTCATTGCCTTTAGCCCGTTTTACAAAAACGAATGGAAAAGGTGAGGAAATGGACATTTCATCAATTTAGAACAGTCAACAAGGTGGAAAGGAAAGCAGCACACTTAACCTCAATCAGACACTATTTAGACTTGTAAAAGAAAATTAACAGGCTTATTTGAAATGCTGAAAAATCTGCCTTAGAAATCAAATGAAACCACCTAAATACATATGTAAGTTTAGTGGGCTTTTTGTACATTTAATGTTATGTACTGAGTTGCCCTAGTTGCTCATTTCATAGAAATGATCAACATCCCTGTTCATACCTCAGCGCAGGACAGCTCTGGATCATTATTTGCACGATGCCCTTTGCTGAGTCAATCACATACTAAGCTAGAGTTACTAGTCTTGCTAGGAAGGCCCCATAGAGATACTCTTGCTACGAATCATGTTACTTAGGCTTTGTCACTCCTGTTTATCCATGGCCTAGACCTCCACGATTTAATGAGTTAAAACAATGGCTATGGTAATGGAGATGATGGGAAGATCATAAGAGCAGGCTCCAAAGCCCAAGCTTTTTGCACGTTGTACAACTGCCTCCCCAGAAGTTGGTGCTGTCCAACAATGGAGTGGTGGTCCCTGAGGCAGCAGGCTCCTCCCCAAGGGGTCTGTATATAATCCATCTGTCTAGGAATACTGCAGGCTTGAGCGGCTGTGGCAGTCGCATGTAAGTTCCCATCAAGCCACAAGCTGCTACACATTTTAGTCTTCAACTGAAAGACTGAAAATTTGTTCTCTTGCTAAGCAAAATTATATTCATCGAGTGCTTACTATGGGCCAGTTTCTGTTCAGGTGCTTTGTATGGATGAGCTCATCTCTATGGAAGAGGGACGGTTATCCTCAATTTACAGACGAGGAAACTGTTACATCTCATGTCTTACAAGCTGTGGGACCGGCATTTGAACCCAAGCAGCCTGGTCCAGAGAATGCACTCTCAATGTCCATGAATTCATGAATTCTACTTAGAGGAAATAACTACTGTGGAAGGATTCTAGGTAGTGATGGTGTGCGAATAGATACTAGCATGTTCAGTCCTGCAAGGAAAAATCATTCCAGCAAGATACACAATGAAGCAGAAAGGGTGTTAGCCTGGGAGCAGATTCAATGTCTGTGACACTGAGTGAGCCAGTTAGCCTCTCTGAACCTCAGTTTTCTCATCTGCAAGTGGGAATAATGAAGGGTGATATGTTTTAGCCTGAGCTTTTGTGCATGACTAACACATATTTGGCTACTCATTTATTTATATTTACTTCTTGGACCTCAGCTGCATCCACTATTGGTTAGGTTGCCAAATTCCTGAACCCTCATGGGTGTTGGTGCTCAGAAATCACTGTGTTTGGAAAAGGGAACAGGATTTGGAAACTGAAAACCAATTTGAAAAGTTGCATTGGTTGTTATTAGAAATAGGAATGAAACAAGAACTTTATTGTATTCCCTGAAAAAAAGATAAGCTGCTACTGGCTCTAGTAACAACATCTAACCAGAACCAAGACGTATCTAGAGACTCCAGGAGATAAGCAGAAAAGAAAAAAACAGTTGGTAAATGAAAAAGAAACTTGTCTTCCTATCACTGAAATTGTACCAGTACTCACAAGCAAGGGTTGAATACAGGTCACAGGCAGTGGGTACCAGTACACTCTCCACAGTGATTTAAATGCCCAAGAGCCTGGGCCCTCCCTCTTTGCATTAAAAGAAATCAATACTTATGAGTGGTACAATTTCAGGCATAGTTCCTCTATCAACTCAGCCTGAGAATGACAGAATTGGAGGGCAGTCTGGTCACAGACCTGAGGGTCAATAAAAACCCTCTAACTCTACATTTGCCCAGGACAGCAGCTACACGTGGCTATTGAACACTTAAAATGTGGCGAGTGCAAATGGGGAGATGCTATGAGTGTAAAATACACACTAATCTTGGAGACTTAGTGAAGAAAATATGTTACCGCAATAATTTTATATATTGATTGCCTGTTGAAGTGATAGTCTTCTTCTGGGTATACTTGGTATGATAAAATAAACTACATTATTAAAATTCACCTGAGGCTCTTCTAGTCTTGTTTTTTACTTTTTAAAATGTGGCTACTAGAATATTTAAAATTACAGATGTAGCTCACATTGTATCTCTGCTGATAACACTGCTGCCAAGTCACTCCTTAACATGGAAGAAGTTGACAAGGACTTTGGGATGAAGGGCCTCGTAGTCATCCCTACTCCATTACCTCTCATTTGATTCAGTCCAATGGTCCAGGCTGTTAAAATGTTTTGCGGAGAAGTTGGGATAGCTTAGCAGTTGAACACTTGCCTCGCAAGTTGCGAGGTCCAGGGTTCGATTCCTGGCCTCAGCCTGTGTGAACCCATATGCTGAACTGCAGCACAACTGGTAACCACCGGGACGGCATGACAGCAAAGGTTCTTGCCTTCCATGCAGGAGGCCTCCAGTTTGGTTCCCACCCTGTGCGGCTCCATATCCACCTGTGTGGAATGAAACTTAATATGTCATAACTAATGATGTACAACTATAGAGACTGCTTTGGGCCCTCCCCCCTTCTCTCTCTCACCTTCTCTCAAACAATAAAATTAATCTATTTAAAAAAATGTTTTGTAAGCCCTATTTGATCACCCAATATTTTGTGCCTCTCCACTTGATGGCATCAAAATTTTCATCTAAACAGTGAATACAAGTGCTGGCCAATGAGTTGAAGGCTTAATTCTTGGATTTTGCCACTGAAAGCCTCCAGGTTGCCATTCATCAAAACATCAAGGTAAAGCCATATCAACCTCCACAGAAATAACTAATTTTGCATCGAGCCACGTTTCTTTATTGGGTCAGAATAAGCTCAGAGACTTTGTTGAAATCCAGCTATGCAACAGCTTGTTAGGAAGTGAGGCGTGTCAACATAACTTGCTCTTGCTGAGCCCGTACTGGGTCCCAGCACTTTTCACATGTAGGTGCTTACAAGCGATGCCTAACTTGGCTCTCGTGCTTTTAGAAAAATTGCCCATCGCCAGTCTCTTAGCTTCTCACTCTTCCATGTTGCTTCAGAATCACAGACATGTTTAGCAACCTCCTGTCTATTCTCTCAGCACACAGGCTTTGTCCAGTCAGAAGACATGACTTCTTTTGAAGTGCTAAGGTGTTTCTTATCGCCACCTCTTCCTGCTTGGGCTTCCATTTCCTCTTACTGATGTTCATTCTGCCTTTCATATTTCAAACATTATTCCTTTTGACAGAATAGTGAAGCAAAATGGGAGGTTTTTTATACCTTCGTGGTTAAAATATATAGGCTCTAGAAACAAACTGCATAGAATCAAATTCCAATTCTACCACTTACTAATGTGCCTCAATTTCTTCAACTGTAAAATAATAATAGTAGTACCTATTTCATAGGTACTATTGAATGGTTGGACAGTTCCAACTGGAATGCCTGGCTTGGGGGGGGGGGGGAAGAAAACAGGCAAAAAGGAGCAAGTTAGTATCTCTTTGTTGCTTAATTAAGGTTTGGAAGGTTTGTGGTTGTTTTTTTATTTCCACCCCTCTGCAATGCATGATGTGTCTCCAGGTGGCGCTAAATAATGCTGTGTGCCAAACTGTAAAAATAAGCCCTGGGGCTCCAGATTTTTACTCATTTTCTGGTAATTTCCACTAAAAATCAAACTAGTAAGTAAAACAACAATAATGATATTTTAAATACAAACTCAGGGTAAATAAATAATACACCTTGACTGTCTCTGCCCTCTTCTCTTAGCCTCACTTATTTCTAATGTAGGGAAGGTAAAGGGTGTTCCAAAATTCACGCAAGAAGTAATTTTAATAGGAAACACAGGTTTATAATTAAAGATTGTAAATTTTCATTGCTCAACAATGAAAATGCATTGTTCTTTCGTGTAGCGCTCCGTTTTTAATAATCCCAAACTGTCAGCTGTCACGCTGTCTTTTTTTTTCGTTGGCAACACTTTACTGCACAAATGACGCAAAATTCAAATCTTGCTTGACTTTTGGGACACCCTTTTAGATTCCATGTGGGCTGGATTTTTATTTAGAGCTCAAATTAAACAAATGAATGAATGAACACATAAGAAACAAAAGAAAGAAAAAGAAACAAGAAAGGAGGGAGGGAGGAAGGAAGAAAGGAAGGAAGGAAAAAGAAAGAAATCTTCTGAGAACTAATAACATTGTGGAAATCATTGTGAGGAGCTAGGATAGATGATTGGGGACAATTCAGTTAATTAAAGCTTTTGCACAGGTTTGTAACAGGTCACTAACCTGTGAGAACAGAAAATGTGATAGACGAGGTTTTCAGCAAGGCATTTGATAATTCAGCTTATGATATCCCTTAAGAACAAAATGGAAGTATATAGTTGAATTCATAACTCACTAATTATGATTGGATATGCTGTTGACTGATGGACCATTGTCAACCTGAATGGGGGGTAGGTAGTCTCTGCTGGCAGAAAACAGAGCTACTCATATGTTCTCAGTCCTGATCCATACTCTTTTTTTTTTTTTAAGATTTACTTTATGATCTGACAGAGGCGGGTGGGGGCAGAGCAGTCCCCACAGCCGCACATCATTAGTTTCGACATAGTTTCATTTCAACAGGTGGATGAGGGACTGCGCAGGGCAGGAACCGAACCAGGAGCCTCCCACATGGGAAGCACGCCCCAATTCAGCATATGGGTCCACACGGGCCGGGGCCAGGACCAGGACTGGGACCAGGACTCAAACCCTCGGCCTCTAAGCCGCAAGGTGAGCACTTAACCCTCTGAGCCATCTGGGCATCCCCCTGATAAATACTTATTGGTGGTGAATGTCCAGGAAGAGAGTTCTAAATGTCAGGTACCTACTGTGTGTGTCAGTCACAGAGTTTTCACAGCTCCTATCTGCTTGTGAGTCCAAAAATCTCCAGTGGAGAGGCAGGACACATTAAAACTCACCAAACAAGCTGTGATTATCACACAATTCTTAGGATGAGGGAAACGCTTAAGCCAGAGGAAAAGGTTTGGGGTGTAGCAGCTTCATTCATGGCAGCAATGGGGAGGCATGATTTGGCAACACCACTATCAAGACACCACTTGAATTAATGTCTCTCCCAACATAATCATGAGGACTTACTTGCACTAAAGTTGGTGGGCAAAGTAACTAAGGAGTCAGTTGAATAAAATGTTTATGCCATCGGGCAGGCCATCATAAGAAGCTGTAAGTCTTCGAATTGTAAGAGCTAAATGCCTCCATGTTTTGTGAGTTGACACTGGTGGGAGCTGGAACCTTCCCCAAATTCTGCTCATCCACTGCTACAGAAGAGAAGCTAGGGTCTTTCAAGAAGTAAGGTGAGCAGCCTGGTGATGCCAGAATGCCCAGCTCCTACTGCCATGTAACAAATGACCCCAAAACTTAGTGGCTCAGAATAGTAACCCATGCATTTTTCTCACAAGCATACAGCGTGGGCTGGGCTGGATGCAGACAGCTCCTCTGCTCCACACAGTGTCAGCTAGGGCAGCTCAAAGCCTGGGGACTGGAATCATTTGAAGACTGTCATCATATGTCTGGCTGCTGATCCTGGGAGGACTCAGCAGCTGAAGGCTGGCACATGGGGCTCCTTGGGAATCTTTGTTCCTGTGTGGTCTCGCCAGCGTGGAGTTTCAATGGAGCTGGACTTCTCACACATTGGCTCAGGGTTCAGGACACATGTTCCAAAAGAAAGAGAGAACAAAGTAAAAACTTGATTTCTTTTTATGATCTAACCTCATAAGTCATGCAGCAGCAGCCACGAAGGCTTATCCATATTCCAGGGGGGAGAAATGAAACTCAATATTTTGATGTAAGAATCTTCCAGGTTCTGAAGGAGTAGTACATAGATCTACAAATATTGCTGTAGCCACTTTTGGAACATTCAATTTGCCCCAGGTGAACACACGAGGCAACCATAAGAGCAGAAGCCATGACCAGGGGACAATGTCAGAGCAGCAATGGAAGAGCCACATGGTGTTCATGGAGCATAAAAGAAGGGAGGGAAGCTCAAAAAGAATGAAGTGACCATTTGCAAGTCTGTTAGTACCTCCCTGTCCCTGCCATCAAAGAAGGGAAGGATTCTGGGAGCTGGAGTTTTGGAGGTGGGATCTGAGCCAAAGGTCACACCATTCTGGCCCATGTTGTTATCTCCTTTCCTGCTGGGGGTGGGGACTGGAAAATACGAATTACATGCCAATGACCTTCGACGAGGGTCTGAAGTATGCTGATGAAAGCTGTGGACACTCAAAACTTACGGGATGTCAGATGACAGATGACAGATCTGGTTCCTCACTACAGCTTTTGAAACCTCTCAGAACCCAGATTTAGTAAAATGGGACAAGTAATTGTTTTTAAAACCAAACAGCACCAAAAAAATGTCTCTTAGAGTCCATTGCAACTTCTACTCTTCACAGGACTCAACATAATACAGTTACTGAATTAATGTCAGCGCCAGGAACTGTGCAAGGTGTGCTGAGGATATATAAGGTGCTCCAATGTGGTTCTTAGCATTGGAATCCTCACCTTCTAGTGCAGGAGTTTCTAACACTGACTGCCCCCCCCCAAATAATTCATGTTTAATGCAGAAAATTTGGGAAACACACACACAAATGGTACAAAAGCCGTATTAAAATTTTTTTTTGAAGATTTATTTTTATTGTTTTTGACAGAGAGAAAGTGAGAGAGATGCACACGCACACGCACACGCACACGCGCACACACACACACACACACATACAGCAACAGAGAGAAGGGGGAGGACCTAGCGTAGCTTCCATAGTTGCACATCATTAGTCTTCTACATAGTTTTATTTCATCAGTGGGCACAGGGTTGTGCAGGGCAGAAACTGGCCAGAGGCCTCTCATATAATTAGAAGGCTTGCCCTGATGAGAACTGAACTGGGGGGCACACCCCAGTTCAGCATATGGGTCCTCATGGGCCAGGGCCAGGATTCGATCCTCGAACTCTGTGACTGCAAGATGAGTGCTCAACCCGCTGAGCCATCCTGGCTTCCCCCTGATTAAAATTTTAACATTAAAATATACATACACACAACAAAACTACAACAAAATACTTATTAGCCAGTACACAGACTAATAAAACCTCAATCACTGGCCAGTAAGAAATTTAAAATGTTTTAGTGAAATATGGAAAGCTGCATTAGTTTACACAGATGAAACACCTATGATTAAAGGATGACAGAAAAATATTTTTCAACAGTTTGTCTAAGAAAAAGAGAACGCGGTCACATTCTGCATCTCCTGCATCATTCATCACAGGAAGCTTGTGCCATGAACCTCAAAAGTACACTGCTGAACAGGCGAGTGGTTAAAGCTGTGTCCCCTTCATGTGTGATCATTGCTCTTAGAGGGGACATTTTTTAGACATTGATGCAGAATAACATTTTTTTGACTTTGATGCACTTAGATGGTTAAATTTCAGAAAAAAGAAGTAATTTTTAAAACTCAGATCAAAACCTTTAAGAATTAAGTTCTCTAAGAAACTCAAAAGAATAATTTATAAAAATAGACTTTTTTTTCTACAAATGTAATATTTGCATAGATAATAAACCTGAAACTCTAGGGGAGAACTCAAAACATAGCTAATCCAAGCATATGTGTGTATGCAGAGGATTTGATTGAGGAAGGGGATGCCAACAGAATATCACAAAACACCACACTACGATTTTTATTTCTTTGATGGCCTTTGAGGCACAAACCTGAGGGTTTGTCTGAAGTTTCCAGCCCACACCTTGTCAGTGTGGCTCACTTTCAAGAGGAGCTGGCTGAGCTAAGAAGTAGCCGTGGTCTACTAGCTGTGGATATGTTGTCCCTGGAATTTTGATGACAGCATATGGAGTCCCCCAATGACCATGGGATTTCCTACTGGCCACATTCTGGGCAATTTCTTCATGCACAGCTATCTTGTCTTTTATTTCATTCCTGCTGTAAAACTGAGAGCCCTACTAGTGATCTAGACCCGATTCAGGAAGAAGACACACCCTGACTGACATCCTCTGCAGTTGCGGAGTCAGAAAGCAATCTAGTGCTCTCATCAGTTTACTTGAACATGACCATGGTTAGCACCAGGTCAATAGTTCTGAGTTCAAGGGCTGACTCTGTAGTGAGACTGTCTGCATTCAAATCCCAGCCCAGCTGGTTATCAGTTCTGTGACTTCCGACAAGTATCTTAACTTCTCTGAGCCTGTCTCCTCACCTCCCTCACATTCTGAAGATTCAACATGATGTATTTAAAGTACTTAGCACTGTACCTGGTATGCAGCAGTTCTCTTTACATATTAGTTATTGCTATGCACTGATGTTTGTGTGTTCACCCCCAACTCATAAATGGAAGCCCTCATCTCCATTGTGATGCTATTAGGAGGTGGGGTCTTTCGGAGGTGATTAGGTATGAAGGTGGAGCCCTCAGGAATGGGAAGCCGTGTTGGGGAGGACACGGGGGAAATGATCTTTCTTCACCATATGAGGACACAGAAAGAAGATAGCCACCCTGCTGGCACCTTGATCTTGAACCTAACTTCCCAACCTATGGCAATTTGTAATAGCTGCCCAAACTAAGACAATTATTATTACTGTTATGTAAGAAATGCAATTAAACTGTTTTTGAAGCAATTTGCATTTCTGATAAAACACCATAGTTTTGAAATGCTAATAGATGATCTCTTCCCAATGTCACATGGTGTAAACCATTCATTGACTTGCCAATGTGTGGCTTTCTGACCTTGTAACATACCCGCCACCACCACACACATACTTTGGTGGAGGTGGGGGGTACAGGAATGTCCCTGCTGAAGAATTTCTGTAGGGAACTAATGAAAACTGACACTACATCCTCAGCCTCTCCAGGCCCAGAAAGTCAGTAACCGCTGGGAGGACTACGTACTAAACATTAAAACATGGAAGAGGTAAACCAACCCAAGAGCCTTCTAGAAAATGAAAGCAGGTGTCTCCGGAGCTGACTTGCGACGTGCCGAGGCAGCGGGTCTCAGATTTCTTGGACCCTGGCTGCTGGGGTTCTGGCGTCAAGGCTCATTGGACTTGGTGTGGCCACTGCCCCACCCCAACGAGCACTCAGTGACCCATCGTCTGTCTTTGCCTGAGACTTGTTTGTTTCCAGTTTTAGCACTGAAAGTCCCGCATCCCAGAAACCCATAAGCTCAGGCAAACCAGGACAGTTGGTTACCCCAAGGTTCAGCAGTGAGGGGGCCACTTGCATGAAAGCCCCTGCAGCTCATGTCATTCATAATCGTCATGGGCAAGTGTTAGGCTGACCAAACGTCCTGCTTCAAATGGTACATATAGTCAGTCTAGTCTCACTGGGCTAAATGCAAGGCGTCAGTAGGCTGACCATACAGACCACTTGAAACGGGGCAGTATCGTTGTTTTCTGTTTGGTCGGCCTAGCAAGTGTAGGTCAATGGCTGAAGGGACTAGAGAGGCTAGAGCCATGTGAGTCCTGAGAATGATCCAGAAGGAGGAATGCATGGGAGACGTGCATGGAGACCTAGAGGGCCAGGGCCAGGTGAGGCTGTGACAGGGTGAGTGTGTGCAGGGCCCCACAGACCCAGGTAGCCCTTCCCGGCTGGTTCAAAACCACATTCCACCTGGACATTTACCGAGGGAGACAGGGAGAGAATCATTTGGGGGAGTCAAAGTTATTTATGCACCTCATCCTTTATATTGAAAACCAAGAGAATTATTGCATGGAATCTTCAGTATGTGATTAAAATATAAACTCAATTGAATTGTCTTTCAGTTCACAATTTCTCACTTATTTTAATGAATAGCTTTATACATTTATAATTACTAAGAATATAGGCTATGTACATGGTTCTGGGCTTAAAGTCCTCTAAAAATATCCTTTAAACTAGTTTTTCTGATTGTATGTTGTGGCCTAATTCTCCCACTTTTGGTTAATTGTTCTATTCTCTTTTTATTTCTGTTTGTCTGTTTTTGTTTTTATTCGTTTTGTGAGTCTTGAGTCAGGCATCTTCTTAAGAAACATATTAAGGGTTTTCATTTTTAATAATAAAATGAATTCTTTGTTCCTATAAACAGTGATATTATTCTATTTCAGAATTCCAGCCAACCTGACTACTGACTGAGGGCAATAGCCAGCTGGCTGGCCTCAGAGTCCCCATCACAGCTGAGCTTACTGGCTCAAATGCCAAAATCCCTCCAGAAGGGAAGACCAAGCACCTGCAACGAACATTTTTTCAATGCTCCTCTATTTCCACAAGAAGACGCTGTCTAGCTTGGAGAGAATGGGGTTGATGTGCATGCTGGGGACTATATGGTCATGTATGAAACTTCCCCTGCCAGGTCCCAGTTTGTTCCAGAGTCATAGCTCCCCCTTGCTGGTTGGTCACTCATGCCGGCTCCTCTATGTGTGACATAGTCAGGAGCTCTGTGCACAGTCGTCAGCCCAGGAAAAGTCTATCTCTGATGCACGAGTAGAGCGGGAGTGAGCAAAATTACATAGAAGGGAGAGAGAGTTCAATTATGGAAGACAATACCAGCTGAATTTGGTATAAAAACAATTAGGAGCAATTGCAGATTTTTTCAAAGGAAAAGAGAAGATGCAAATAACATACTCTATTGATTTATTACACGTTTATTAAGCAGCAGCTAAGTACATGAACTTTGGGGGCCCGGGGAAACCAGGGATACACAGAGTGCAGCCCCTGCACAGAGGAACCCAGCCAGGGCAGGGTGGAGGTGCAGACTTGCTCCCTCCACACCCTCCCCATGGAGCCCTGCACTCAGACTGCTGCCCAGTGCAGAGCTCCATGGGGCTTTCCAATCTACTGGGGGAACAGGCACACAAGGGGACACCTTGACTATCCCTGGCCCAGGATTGCTGAAGAAGGCTCTGGCTCGTGGGAGGACTATTTCCAAGGCCACGCTGGGGCCAGGCGGGAGCCATTTCCTCTATCCTGGAGCGTGGCCTCTTTCCCCTTCTCCCTCCTTCACACACCAGCTTGGAAATGCTGTTGTGCACCTGTCCTTTGTGTGGCACCAAGCTAGATCCTGTCGCTGCCTTTTGAAGCACCTAAAGCAGGTCTCAGCAGAGGAGCTGCGGCCAAGCAGCCCCTGACTCATCAGGGCCACCAGGCAAATGGTAGCTGCTGCAAACTGGCCACACGGGCTCTGAAAGATGAGATTTTCCTGGTTTGTGAATGTATCTGAACGGAAAGTGTTAGAATGATCGGAAACTTAAATCAGACTTATTTAAATAGCTAGCAAATTGCCTTAACCCAGGAAAAATTAAGCAATTGAGATCCTTGTAAAAAACCAACCAAACAAACAAACAAAAAAACAAAGACAAAAACAAGGTCTGACAGTCAGCATGGCTATGGCCGTATTTCCAGAGTAGAGGATCCCTGTCTCCACCCTTTGCACCCCAAGTAAGTGGGAGAAAATTGGCCTCACTGAGTATTAGCGACACCAACAGTGGCAGAGCAGAGGCAGAACAGAGGTTTCTAGGTGCTGGTGAGTTAGATTCCCACTCAGCAGTGAGACTCGGGGTAACCTGGCTGGGGTGGGCTGCAGCTGACATGTTATAACGTGGCAATCACATAGCATTTCATGTTAGACTGAGCAGACCTCAGTCATTATATCAAAGAAAGGCAAGTTCTGATGGCAGTCAGGGCCTTAGTCTCACCCACATTACTCTAGGCCACCCTGTACCCGCTGCTGACCCCTGCCTCAGCTCAGGACTTACCTTTGAGCTCATGGACAGAGGACATATGACTAACAAACTGACTTAGGACTTACATTTCATTACATCAGAAAGTAAATAAACCTTGAACTGTTAGTTTTGGATTGTTTACAAAGAGATAAGGCTACCATCGCCTCTCTCTACAATATCCTGATTACATGTAGTTTCTGATGGTTTAAACTTTCCTGGGTAATCATTTCCTATTCCTCCTCCTCCTCCTTCTTTTTTAAGATTATTTTATTGTTTGAGAGAAGGTGAGAGATAGAGAGAAGGCGGAAGGGCCCACAGCAACCTCCATAATTGTACATCATTAGTGTGACATAGTCTCATTCCACACAGGTGGATGTGGGGTTACGTGGGGCAGGAACTGAACTCAGGGCTCCCCACGTGGGAGGCAAGAACTTCTACTGACATCCCAGCAGTTACCAGTTGTGCTGCAGTTCAGCATATGGGTTCACACGGGCTGGAGCTGGCAGTCAATCCCTGGACATCGCTGTTGTAAGGCAAGCACACAACCTGCTGAGCTATCCTGGCATCTCTCCTATTTCTTCTTAAATGTGATCTCCATCTTCACTTTTGATACAATGTCATAGTCTCTGTTTGTTTCTCAAAATATATGGTATTTAGCTATTTACAATGAGTAGACATTGTTTTCTAACAAGAAACGAGTGACGCAGGGACCATGAGAGCACCACCCTCTTCTACAGGGTGCCTCTGCCTCCCTGGGCACCGCTGGTCCTTGGCCTGGGCACCACTCTGACTGCTGAACACTGTTCTCTCGTGCCCAGCTGAGGTGACCGGGTACCCGAGCCGTCCTGAGTTTGGTACAGACGATGGGAGTAGGTCTCTACTCTTCTGTGTTAGACGCTGTCAACAAGCATCAAAGCAGAATTGCCGGAACTTCTGAGGTCCTTGCTGATAGCCTCTCTCTAGTTTTGCCTCATAACGAGACTCAGATCATGAGTTCAAAGCGGGGCCAGGTCAGGAGACAGGTCTGAAAGGCAGACACTCATTGTTGTTCCCTTTGACTGTGGAGGAAGCTTCAGTACTAGGCATGCCATTGGTCTTGGCTGTGTTCCAAGGAGGTGGGTTCTGCCCTGGCAGGCTCCCCACTACTCCTGCAGAGGGAGTCCTGGGGGTCTGTCCCACCAGTCTACAGACATGCAGCACCGTGGCCTCGGAGGAGGACGAGGCTCTGGGACTGCACACGACCTACTAGCTGTCTATGTGTTATCCCATTCACATTAGCAGAGAGCTCTAACTTTCAGAAACCATGGGACATTTACATGGGAAAAGAAAAATAAAAAATCAAAGCATGATGCCAAAGTTTATTATTCATGCCAATCAGTGGGAATGTGACAAAATATAGATTGGCATGTCATTCATAATCAATGTTGTTAATAGAAATACATCTTAAATGCAAATTTTCAGATGATAAAGATGAAGATAGAAAATAGAAAATGGCCTTTTCCTTTTAGGGTCTCTCATCTGTGTCACCAGGGCATGACTAGAGGTCGTTTTACAAGTGCTAAGGTACTGTTTTCTGGGTCACAGCAGGCCTCTGAAGGGGGAAACCCGACTCTGTGGGGTGGAACGAGGACTATGAAGGGGGCAGCAGTAAGTACAGGACAGGGTGTGGACCATGGTTGGAATTCTGCCTTCGTTACTTGCTTGTTGTGCAGATCCGTACACACGACTTACATTGCAGAAGACCGAGAGAAAGTGAGTTAGATGACGGGGATTGCTGACAAAACGCTCTCTTGGTTTGTATTTGATCTATTACTTGACCTATTTAAGCATTTTCATTTTTATTTAAATAGTCATACCTTTCAATTAAAAACTTCTATTTGATTCTTTGTTAAATCCGCCTCTTCCTGCCTCCTGACTTGCTTTATGCATTCTAGAAATAACATGGCTAAATTTATTGTCTTCGTTGGACAGGTACCGCAAAATATCACTTGGAGGAAAGGCCTATGAAAGGCCTTGAGGAGAAGGCTGCCCCTAGAAAGCCCAGCTGAGCTGGGCACTGCCCAGAAAGAGCATATGTGAGCAGATCCGCAAAAGGGCTCCGGGTTTACAAGGATTTCCTGCCATTTTTCCAACATAGTCCATACTTCTCAACACTTGACTTTGCCAACATAGTCCTTCCAACCAGACAGCCGTACTCACTTCTACCTGTCAGAACCTTGCCATCCTTCAGGGTCCAATTCAAAATGCACCCTCGTCTACGCTGCCTTCTCCCCTTCCCCCTGCCCACTCTCAGCTGAGAACAATTCTCCCCTTTTCCTGGGAGTGCCGACAGTATGTGGTTCCTTTTATTAAGGTGACCAGATTTTAACATTGGTAAAGCGGGACAACATTGACCGGCGGGGAGGGGGGTCTTGATTAAAAATTCGGTCTATCTCCCGCTGTTCCCTAGCTTGTCATGCATTCTTTCCAAAAATTGGGACTTTTTTAAAATGCCGTGGGCCGCGGGATAAATTGTTAAAAATCGGGACTGTCCCCCCAAAAGCGGGACGTCTGGTCACCTTACTTTTATGCATCACTTGATTATGATTAATACGACTGGCTACATGATTTCATGGCTGGGTGCAAAATGAAAACGCAGGGCCCTTGTTCAAAAGCTGTTCAGAATCTCAAGTCGGCTACAGAAGACCCGGGGGCCCTTCTAAGTGCCCAGCATCACTGTGCAGGACGCACTCCAGATGATTACACTGGGACACTCCTCTTGGAAACTGGGGGCCACAGGCAAATGCAATCATTTACACACCCATTCTAACCCCCTTCCGGGGAACCTTCTGAGCTTCCCACCTTCCCGAGCCTGCCTGGCTCTCCATCTCACAGGCACTTCTCTGAGGGTTCTCCTTCCCGAGCCCCCCAGCCACCCTGACCTATGCCTATGGCCCCCTACGCCTCAGCCCTGCCCCGTTGACTTCCTTTGGTTGGCCACTAGCACAAGCAACAGGGAAGAATCTACTGGTTATTTTCCACACCACCCCTACCCTCTTTCTCTTTCTGTTCCTTCCTGTTGCCAGAGCTTCCAGCATACACCCCCTCTTTGCCAGCATGTTGGTACAAAAATGCAGTCATATTCTTCCACCTGTTCTACTTCTCCTCTCTGACTAAAGTGGTAATACAGATGCCGGCCGGACGCCAGAAATGTGTTAAGTGCACTATCTGATTTAATGCTCTTAACACTGAAGTAGGCATTGCTTTTATTATGCTTTTTATAGACGAATAAAACAACCCGGAAAGGTTCAATAACTTGCCAAAGACAGTAAAGTTAAGGAGCCCTTACTCAGCCACTGGGCTATATTGTCTCTGAACTAATTGAAGGCAAAGACTGCATCTCAATCACATTGGATTCCCCATGGCACTTCTTTGTGCTTTCAGGACTCATGTATTACTGGGGTTATTAAGAATTCTCATTTATTGATCACTCACTGTGGGCCAAGTTCTACTCTGAGCATTTGCAAATGTTATCTCTTTAAGTCCTCATAGCCAGGGTTTATTGCCCATATTTAGCAGATGAAGAAACTAAGACTTGACAAGATTAAATCTCTCATTAGGTTACATAGCTAGTAAATAGTGGCACCACAGTCTGCAATGACTAGATTCGGGGTTCTGAATCAAGCTAAGCTGCTCCTATGCCCTCACCCCCACCCATCTGGCCCTTCTTTATCATGCTCACCCTCACCTTCCTGTTGTGCTTATTCTCCCAGTGCCTCAGTCTCCATTAGAATCTGAGACCTGCAGACTCAATTGTTTCTTAATTTACTCAATGATTTGGCTGCCTATTGTACAATCCTAGTGCAGAACGTTGCCCACATTACCTTCCCTGGCCCTATCATCAGCACCTTCTCAATTTCAACTTGTCACCTTCTAATATCCTAAAAGAACACCAGAAGCAAAGACGTTCCATATCCCTAAGTGTTTTCTAGAGATCAGACAGCAAGTAATAAAGAAATGCTATTACCTGAGAGCCTTGCTGAATCTAAGCAGAGTGAAGATGTGATCACCTCTTATAGACCTTCCACTGGCCTCAGACATTTTCCCCCTGAACATTCAAAAAGTCTAACCGAGGCAATCGTTGGAAAAGAGTGGCTTCTTTGAAGGTTGGTTTAACTGTTAATCTGTTTGAGGGTCCAGCTAAATCTCTGGAAATGATGAGAAATCCTCCTGTCCTACAAGTAGCAAGTGGCCTACCTCCTTTCCTAGTAATTGTTGAATCGTCCTTTACTTGTGCACACAAGTGCATGCACAAGTGCACACCCACTCAGATAGCTGTGTAGTCCATTTGACTCCTAAGCACAAGATGATATGTCCTATTTTTTAAGATTTATTTTATTGTTTTGAGAGGTGAGAGAGAGAGAGAGAGAGAGAAAGTGGGAAGGGCCCAGAGCAATCTCCATAGTTGTACATCATTAGTTGTGACATAGTTTCATTCCGCAGGTGGATGTGGGTCTGCACAGGGTGAGAACTGAACCAGGGGCCTCCTGCATGGAAGTTGAAAACCTTTGCCACCATCCTGGCAGTTACCAGTTGGGCTGAAATTCAGCATATGGGTTTGTATGGGCCAGGGCCTGGATTCAAGCCCTGGACCTCAAGGCTGCAAGGCAAGTGCTCAGCCTGCTGACCTATCCCAGCATCCCCGTGTCCTATTTTTTAACTGTTGGTGTCAATCTTGCCTATTCAATAAGATGATCAGGTGGTCTCAAAATGAAGTTACCAGAGAAGTAACGGAAGAAACAGAGATGATGGAGGTCAGATAAGAGTAGCAGGCTACAGTATAAACGTCTCTATATATCTGAAGCCTAACATATAGAGAAGGAAATTGATTGAGTTCCTAAAGGAGAATCTGAACCCATTGGTGAGGTGACAAGGTAGACAGAAACTAGTAACTTCCTAGTTACTGGAGCGATTCAAAAATAGAATGGGTGGCCAGGGTGATGGAGAGATTCCTGTATGTGAACATCCTCAAGCAGACACCAGACACTGGAGGAAGGCTGTGAGTTGGATGAGAGGCTGGCCTAGAGTCCCTCAGTGATCATGTATGGGGCTCAGCATATACTGGGTACAAGGCAGGTGTTGGAGATACAAGATTGAAAATGACATAGACACTGCTGTCCTCTGAGAACCCTTCTAACTCAGGGATTGTGCTCCTCTGGGTTGAATGTAGGCTGAGAGTGGGAACCACAGCTTATACTTCTCTTACTTCTCTTGTGTGCTCATATAGCTAACAATAGTGCTATGGAGTCAGATCCAACTCTGAACATCTTGAAGACAAGAATTAGGCCTTTCATTTGTGAATCCTTAACACCTAGTAAGATGTAAGAAATTAGTTTAAAGTTAATGAATGTATGTACAGAAAATACTCAATACAAGTCAATAAATAGATCCACATAATCTATAGTATTGAGTCACTGTTGAAAGAACCTGTCCCAACCACAGTAATATATATGATGGTTAAAGAAGTGTCCAAATTTACCAAGTTGTGATGAGTTACTCGACTCCACTGGCCCCACTGTAACCATGCAACCTTTGGCTGATAAAGCCACAGCTCTTCTGCACATGGCCATGTCCCAAGGCCTCAGCAAGCAGACCATGGGGCGCAGAAGATGGTAATGGTTTCACTTCTCCATCTTCCTTCTTGTCTGAAGAGTGCCACTAACCTGGTTTTGAAGATATTCAAAGTTAATGACAAAAACTAGTAGGAGAAACAGATGTGATTCTCTGCATTGACTCACATGCCTCTGGAAAACATTAACCAGAGACAATGTAATAATTTACCTTTTATTTGCCTTCTAAACCTGAGGTAGAGATCATTTCAACACCACCTGAGTCATCACTAAAGTCAACAGTTAAAGGTCTCTTCTGCAAAATCGATTTCCAGGTATTTTCTACTGACTGAAATTAAGTGGGTAAACTAACTTTTTAGTGTTTTAATTGTCAACTAAATTTAATACATTTTTCCATTTCTTTTGTTCTTCTGTTTCTTATTGTTAAGAAGAATGACTTGCTTGCTTTTAGGCAGTGCCCAGCAACCAGCTTCCTCAGCTCTCTGTAGGCCCTATATTCTTCTGATTCAGGTTAATACAGAAGTGATTGACTGACCTAAATCGAGACTCCACCTTTGTGTGATGTAGTTAAGTTCCAGAAGCTGTCTGAGCCTCTGCTTCTTCTCTATAAAGAACAGAAGACGAGACTGGTATAGCTTCCATGGAGTTATGAGGCTTAAAACACGATGACTTTTACAGAATCAGGAATCAATAATGTTAGCTATGATGATGATCTCTCTCTTCCTGAGGAAGACCTATTCTAGCCTCAAAAATCTCCTTAGGTTTTCTTTAAGCTTAAAATGATTCTCTCTTTTGAGAAACAATGTTGAGTGGGTATCAGGGTCACACCAAACAGTATATAGTATGAAGTCTTCTTCCAAACAAAAGAGAATGGAAGGTTTCCCATAGTCTTTCAGGTGCGAATGAAAAGCTTACTGCAAGGACCACTGTATTTGTTAAGCCAATTTCACACACAGAATCACCAGCTCAAATGGTAAAAGAACTTTCCTTGAAAGAGTGGAAAGACTTGATGAAGTACAAACTTTTTCTATTCTGAGTTTAGGGTATGCTCTAAGGTGAGGTAAGGGAGAGGCCAAAGGCACAAAATTTAAGGAGGTGGGACCCTGAGAATGAGCAGCTCCTTAAAATGTGCACATTCATTCTCTCATTTGCCCCACCCTAGTTCTTCCCCACTTTCCCCCTCTACTCCCTCAAATGGATTTCTTTGCAGGATTTGGATTTTCAGAGCCATGTCATAGTTCTGAGGGCAGGATTGGAGGAAAGCTTATACAGCCCTTTCTCTACCCAAAGAAAGGAAGTGATCAACACTGGTCACTGTGGTTTAGTCATTTGTACCACAATGAACTCAGGCCCATGGTTCCCAACTTTGACATTGAGTACAAAAGATTCTTCCCGATTACTTCCAGGGCAACCTTCATGAGAAAACTGATGGGTCCTTGGACAAGGGTAACTTACATCCCATTAAGCGATGTTTTACATTGGAGAAGTAAATCCCAACCTGTCTCCACCGAATAAACATTATGATAATTTAATATAACTTACTGTTAGTTCTTGGCTAATCAGATGTCACTGGACCAAATGAGTCAAGGTGAGCTCCTTCAGGGCAGACAGTGTCTTCTCATCCCGCTGTGTCCAGGCACCTAACATCACAGATAGTAGGTGTTCAATAAACGCTCATATGAATGCCTACCAGGTCTCTCAGAAACTAATCCTTGACTTCTCAGGGCCTAGGCCCTTTAAGTACCAGAAAGGGCAGAGCCAGGAATTTGGCCCAATGATTTAAACACCAACCACTGCCACTTCCTCCCTGAGAAAACCAATTGTTCTTCTGGTTTTTGCTGACGTGCACTTGTTCATGTGCTGTTTTGGGAGAGGCTGGATTTCTAGTTCTCACCTTAGGTCTCGCTACGTGACATAATATTTCACCCCCTTCTAGGCCTATCCTTCCCCTCTGAGACCTGTGTCCACTGGCAGGGCCCTGAGAGGAACAGCCCCAGCAACTTTGACCCTGAGCTTGCCATGATCCTCCTTGCCCAACCTCCTGCCTGGCAGCTATAAATGCTGAGTGCTGCTATGGAACGGTTTGGATGCATTGCTGCCCTAGTGGAGAGCTCTATGAAAATTCAGAAACCTGGTGCCTTCCTCAGCTGCCATATTGAGATCTCTACCATTCAGCAGCACGCAGTGGGGGCTCCACCCCGCAAGCGCTGCTAGCCTGCTGCCACCTCCTAGAGGTCGTTGGTCCTCTTCTACTTCTTAGACCTTTGCAACTGCTTTCAACCTGCTCTAGGAAGTCCCTGATATCCTCCAGACACTATTAGACAGTGTGAATGGAAAGAGTATTGTTTTAATGCAGTGATGTGGGCCTCATAGAAAACTGCAAAGATAATTTAAATTATGAGACAAAGCACCCGACAGAGGAGTACATGCCTATCTTCTATTAGCATGCAAAGAAACTGGAGCCGAGGGGATGGAGCTGACCCAAGAGCACTCACGAGTATGTGCACTTGGCCTTTGGCAGGCGGAAATCTTTCCAAGTTTGGAACTGGTGTCGTCAAGCCCAGTGAAATACTTCCAGCCTCCCTTTGGCATGCTTTGCTACAACTCTTTTGGAAGACACACCGAAATATTACCGATTTTCTTCTCCATTGTCTGCAAGTAAATGGCAACATTTCTGTCTAAGGAAATGTAAAAAAAATTAAATAGGGGTCATTTTATTCAGTTTGACACCACAGTTGTTTTAGTTTCTAAGAATTAGACATATGGAACATTCAAGTTAAAAATCAGAGATATTCCTAAAGTACATTCTAAAAGAGTTCTGATGATGTTCCCATATCTAAGCTCCCATGAGTCAGCATGGAAGCATGGATGCAGGAACAGAGCAAAGGAGAGAACCCCTGCCCTGATAGCACACCTGTTAAAGTGTGGGGGTGTGAGCTGACATGGCCTTTCTGATAGGCCATTTAGCCAGAGAAATCAAGAGCTTTAAAAATATCCAACTCATTTGAATCAATAATTTCACTGATGAGAATCTATCCTGAAAAAATAATTAGAAAGCCAAAGATTCCTGAATAAAAAATTTTTATTGAAGCTTTGTATAGGATAGTGATCACCTGAGAACAAACTAAATGTCCAACAATAAAAGAATGATTACATAAATTACAATACATACAATAGAGTTATAGGTAATCACTATAAGCATGTTTTTCAAGTCTAATGACATGAAAAAAGTATTCCAATTAAAACATTATATGAAAAAGGAAAATACAAAGTTGTATATGCAGTATGATTTAAATGCAAGTCTATGCAATAATTCCTTGCATAGGAAACAAGGACAAGATGGAAATGCACTAAAATATGAATGTGTTTACCTCTGGGTGATGAGACTGTGGATGAATTTGCTCCCTATTTATATATGAAAGGATGATAGGTGAGTTATTAGTTGCTTTTTACTACATGCCTTGTTTTTCTAGCATCAGTGAAACAGGACAATACCTAGTGCTTTAGAAGTTGTTACCCATGGAAGATCCAAGAACAAAGATACCAAAGGAAATGCAACGAGAGTATGAGACAGAAATGATGAGAAAGGATGATCAAACAGAGCCCCCCACACACATTCATATTGAGATGGTGATAGAACCACCCCAAGAACTGTGGAAACCCAGAGTGGAGGGCACCCCGGCCTCAGCACAAGGATGGGGGAGGGGAGGGCGTGCACGGGCAGCATTGGGAGACCTCACATCGCAGGGAGAAGCCCCCTGAATAGCAAGAGGTGCCAGACAGCCTTGGGGCCATGACTGCAGGGGTGTCTAGGTGGGTGGGCTCGAAGCACCCTACACCCTGGGAGAGCGCAGCCACATTCTGCCAAGCTCACCGGGGGGAGGAGCAGTTAGTTGAGAGAAGGCCTGTGGTCTAGAGAGGGTCTCACAGCTGAGCTGAGGGGGCCCTGAGTGGGCGTGCAGGAGCACTGTCTTGCCAGTTGGAGCAAGGAGGACAGGAGCTCATGGGTGGACATGCCTGGTGGACGTGACTAAGGACAAATGAGAGGTTATCTGGGGACAATGCCAGCACAGGCCCTTGTAGCACTGGGCAAAGGAGGACACTTCTTTCTGGCCTTGACTAAAGCAGTGTTTGCTTTTAACCCCAAAGGAGAGAAGAAGCACGAGGGGCCAAAAATCCTCAGTGGGACTGGGTTTCAACCCAAGTGTCAGCAGCAGGTTACCTAGAAGCAACCTGATTCGATTTTCACAAAAGAGAGCTCTGAGACTGAGAGTCCACTGTGCTGTGGAAAGTACAGTTGTATTTTATGCACCTGAGTTTATGGCACATGACATATGTACTCCCTGCATATATTTTCTGTGATTTTCAGATTTTTAGTAACTACTGTATTTTGTATTTTAGAACATTATTTCTGTGGAAAGCATAGCATCTATAGGAAGTTGCTCATGAGTCAAGGCTCTGAAGAAAATGGGGAGTAAGGCTGATGGAAAGTCACCCCTGGTTCTGAGGATCATCTTGCTGGATGGCCGGAGCTTGTTGTGTGTCTCTAAGAGCCAGAATCCCCCTATTGTACGGAACCCGAAGTCTTTAAAGACTTATTTGTTTTTATTGTTTTTTGACAGAGAGAGAGAGAGAGAAGGGGGAGGGCCCAGAGCAGTCTCCATAGTTGACATTAGTTTTCCATATAGTTTCACTCCACAGGTGGGCACAGGGCTGCACAGGGCAGGAGCTGGGCCGGGAGCCTCCCACATAGGTCCCGGCAAGAACTGAACTGGGGGCACTCCCCAGCTCAGCATGTGGGTCCGCATGGGCCAGGATTTGATCCTCGGGCTCCTGGGCTGCAAAGTGAACACAACCCTCTCAGCCATCCCAGCTTCCCCAGAACCCGAATTCTTGATCACACCTTTTGTTCTTCTGTCATTAAGATTCTATATGAGTGAGAACGCTGGGATAGCTCAGCGGTTGAGCGCTTGCCTCCCAGTAGTGAGGCCCATGGTTTGCTTGTTCCCAGCTTCAGCCTGCGCAAGCCCCATGTGCTGAACTACAGTGGTAAAGGTTCTCACCTTCCTTGTGGGAGGCTCCTGATTCAGTTCCTGCTCCACGCAGCCCCACATCCACCTGTGTGGAATGAAACCATGTCACAACTCATGATGTACCACTGTGGAGACTGCTCTAGGCCCTCCCTTCTCTCTCTCTCTCTCTCTCTCTCTCTCTTTCTCTCTCTCTCTGTGTCTTTCTCTCTCTTACCTCTCAAAATGATAAAATAAATCTTTAAAAAAAAAAAAGATTCTACATGAGTGTATTAGTGGGTGGAAGTAATTGTGAAAATAGTCCTTTTAGCTACTTTCTTTGCCCCATTACCTTCCCCCTTTCTGCCCCCTCCCTGAGCAAATCAATATTATTAAGCTCCCCTGTAGAAAGCACCCTCTTTTTTTTAAAACCAAGTTTTGTTCTCTGAAGCAATGGCAAACAACAGAACACATCCACCCCCGCACAATGATAACCTCTAAATGTTTAAAGAACATGTTGGTCTCCATGGTCGGGTGTCCTTGCTCCAGGCTCCACCAGGCCCGGTGCTCCGAGCACACTTCCCAAGCCTCTCGCTCTCCTGCCCACCCTCTTCAGAAGTTACACCTGCGATTGTCAAGGGCCACTGACAAGGCAGTGCCTGCAACCCACACCATGGCCCTGTGCTCTGGCCACAAAGACTCTAATGCTGCTGAGGCTGCAAAGGGCACGGAGGAGGCGCTTGCGTTCTGAGCTGCCCGTGCAGCATCGCTGCCTGAGAGTGACACTCAGACGCAGAGCTTCGTCCAGTGAGTGGCTGTTCGCCCCGGACTCCCCTTACTGCACTTGTGCAGTGACTGGAGGCACGGACCGCTGGGGACACAGGGCCACTGGTGCCAATCCCACGCAGCCACCCAGGAGAGCCTGGTCAGTGCCGTCTGTGCTGTCACAGGCAGGGCCCTGGCAGTGAGGTCCAGAGGAAAGAGGATGAGGGAGCACAGAACTCCTTACTGCTCTGCAGGCCATAGTCCTCCCCTAGCTCTGTGGCGCGAAGCCCCATTTTTTACCCTCATTCCCCATTTCAGGCAGAAATATCTCCCCCTTTTCCTTCTTTTCTCTAAGGATCGTACCCAAGAGCTTGGCATCCTCCACAGCTCACTCTCTCCCCTCTAGGTCACCTGTCCCTTTGCTTCATCTGTGTGCTGTGCCCTCCCTCCAGGGTCCTTCTAGATTACCCTCCCCGACATTAGAGGATTTTACCACATTGCTCAGCATGCCCCCGTTTCCCTTCACAGACCCCACGGTGTGCTGAGATTACACTCCCTCTGCTGCCAACCCCACAGCGCTCCCGGGCTTCCTGTGCCAGCCCCCTCCCCCGGATGCCCAGCTCAGCTGCCTCCTCTTTCTGCTGCCGTTACCATGGGCCCAGCCAACTTTGGAGCATCTCATCTGCACACCCACCCCACCCCACCCCCAGAAGCAATGATTTGGCAGGGTTTTTTTTGGGGGGGGGGCGTGGGGGCAGCAATGTCCTAACTTGTTTGATTTTCCAGGGCCGATGTTTGCAGAGATTTTCTTGGAACCACAACAGAAATCATCCCACGTCCTTATGCAATGCTCCGGGAGGCTCCGATAGATAAATAAAGCCCTTGGCCTCTCCATCAGTCTACCTTTCCCAGCAGAGCACCTGGGTTTTTCCTGAAACCTTCAACCACCTGCCCACCTGCCAGGGCCTCTCTGGGGCAGCCATGAAGCCCCTTGTCCTGGTCCTCTGCCTTGCCCAGCTCTGGGGCTGCCACTCTGCCCCACATGGCCCAGGTCTCGGTTATAGACAACTGAACTGTGATGACGCAGAAACAGAGCAAGCGGCGCTGGTAGCGGTGGACTACCTCAACACCCACCTCCTCCGCGGCTACAAGCACACCTTGAACCAGATTGACAAAGTGAAGGTGTGGCCTCGGGTGAGTGAGCCTGCTGGCGATGAGCTGAAAAAACCTGTTCTTGGGAGATTAACTGGGTATCTCAAAAGATCACATCTCGCAGCACAAACGAAACTGAAGAAGGGTAAACTCTAGTTTCTCCCTAGGAGGGTGGGAGAAGGTATGAGGGAGGGCAAAAGAGGAGAGAGATAGCCAGTACTGTACTGATAGGTCTCAGGGGAGGGTGCTGAGGGTGGGGAGGTGTAGAGGAGAAGCAAAAGCTTCAAAAGATATTTTAAAGATCTCAGGTAGAAAGTGTGGCTTGCTATTAAAACCACGGCACAAGCGACTGGATTCTAGCTGCCAAATTATTGCTGACTGAAAATCACTGATTTTTCTTTGCTTGTTTCCCTGGATGAAGACTGGGAATAAATGAAACTAGCATTTGAAAACTACCTACTATGTACCAGGCCTTTTCACATATATCATCTCTTTCACCCCTCCTGTGTGGTAGGGATTGTCCTTGTCTTACATAAGAGGAAACCAAGGATCTGACAGATCAAGGCATTTTTCTTTGCCCAAGGTCATATAATCAGCAAGCGTTGATCTGAGATTAAATTCCAGACCTGTGTTCCTTCCTCTACAAAAGCTGCTTCCCAGATCCCACATCCCAGAGAGAAGTCTTGGCCCGATGTGATTGACTTTTTTCACATGCTAGACAGGAAACGAACACGGTCTGAAACCAGTGACAATAAAGACCAAGCTAGAAAATATGCCTTGGGGATCAGTTGAAAGATTTGGAGAGGTGGAGAAAAGGCGTTTGTCTATTGACCATTTTGAAATTAGATTATATATCTGATGGAGAATAATTCTTTCAGCAAACATTAATTACAAGCCCTCCATGGGCTATAGTACCAGTGTCAGGTGCTATAGGGTGAACCATATGAAATTGCCATTTTTTTGTATGAAAAGCAGTCAAATATTGGCATTTTAATGGTTCAACTTATTACAAAGGCGAGAAAGACATAGTGCCCACAAGCGATTTGCAATCTAGAAAAGAAAACAAGGTAAACATTGGGATGTCTGGACTGACATCTGATTTCCCAATGGGACACAATATCTAAAATCAAGATTGTCCCAGATGGATTTGAGGAGTGGCTACCATATTGCTAACCACATGGAAGTAGAGAGGAAGCACTGATCAGTTCAGGGGGACTAACATACAACATGCAGATGTGAGGGAAAGGCAGACTTGAGAGTTAGTTACTTTCTTTGAGAAACTCAGGAGTGGTTGGCTCCTATTCACTGCAGTGAATAGGGGCTGAGCTATTCGCTGCTAAATTGAGCACATCTGCACATCATAAAACACAGCCTCCTCCAGGAGAGGAGATTCTGAGGCTTCAGAGACTAGTGAGTTAGAACAGAAATGAGAGGTAAGCAGAACTGAAAGACAAAGCGGCATACTTATACCTTCTTGATTTTCCAGGCTTTAACTATGAAAGCACACAGAAATGGGTGAACTGGCAAGAACAACTCCAAGGAGTTATACATTTTCTCCCTCCACTGTCTTCCCCTCCGCTCCCTCTTCAGGTGGATACGTCTGGCTAACACATGGCTTCCTCAGTGTCAGAGAGGGGCTTGCTCTTCTCCCTCACCACCAGCAAGGGGCAGTAGAGAACATCAACTTTTCACTCAACTTCTAGTTTAGGCCTTTACAAGTCTAGAGCAATTTTTCCTTTATGAAGGAAAAGGAAATGGGGAAGAAAAGAAAGTAGATGATGAGAGGTAAGGAAGAAAGCAGTAGAGAGAGGAATGGAGAAGATAAGAGATGGTAAGATATTATCCTACAGCACCTTACTTTGAAGAAAACTTCAAAGCTAACTTTTTTTTTTTAAAGATTTATTTTTATTGTTTTTGACAGGGAGAGAGAGAGAGAGGGAGAGAGAGAGAGAGAGAGAGATACAGAGACAGAGAGAAAGGGGAGGGCCCAGAACAGTCTCCATAGTTTCACATCATTGGTTTTTCCACAGTTTCATTCCACAGGTGAGCGTGGAGCTGCACAGGTCAGGAACTGGGCCAGGATCTCACCTTGGTGAGAGCTGAACTGGGGGCACTCCCCAGTTCAGCATATGGGTCTGCACAGACCAGGGCCAGGATTCGATCCTTGGTCCCTGGGGCTGCAAAGTGAGCGCTTAACCCACTGAGCCATCCCGGCTTTCCCCAAAGCTAACTTTTTCAAAGCACTGCTTGAAGGGTGAAATTTTAAGAATTGGTAAGTATCATCAGTCATGTTTAGTTTCTGAATAGAGCTCAGAGCGATGGCTATGGTTCCATCAATTTGTCCAAGCCACTTTTTCCTGGCCACCACCACTGAGCACTTGCTCAGCTAACAGAGGATGAGAGAAGCCCTGTTAGAGCTGGGCAGGTCAGAGCTGGGAGGAGTTCCAGACTCAGAGTAGGAATGACTTCTCTCGCCTTTCCAACAGCGTGTGGGTTCAAGCCCAGGGGGGCTCACACTTTGACCCAATCAACAGTGTCAGGGCAATAGTTTGTCACATCTTCATTTTGTGTCTTCACAGCGGCCCGTGGGAGAAGTGTTTGAGGTTGAAATAGACACGCTGGAAACCACCTGCCACGCGCTGGACCCCACCCCCTTGGCAAACTGCTCTGTGAGGCAGCTGCATGAGCACGTGAGTGGCACTCTTAGGGTGACTTCCGATGGTGGTCCAGCCCGCTCCACTGGGATTCTGCAAAGAGCAGGCCCATTTTATCCAGCTGTCTGGCCTGCCCTTCATGGCTAGCCAGCGTCCAGCTTTAAAAATTGCCATTTGAAGCCTCCTTCCCTGGGGCTGAATTTTACAAGTTAACCTTTCCTGTTGTAGACCTCCCTAAAACCAGAGAGTGTAGATGTGTCAGTGTCACCCAGGGAAGGTGATTTTGTGAGGCTCACCTTCCATAACCATGCCCCAGGAGCCGACACCTCCCCTGGTGAGAAGTGCAAGGCCAGCCCTGCTCTGAGGCCCTGACTGTGAACTTATTTCTCCAGGCCGTGGAAGGAGACTGCGATTTCCATGTGCTGAAACAAGATGGCCAGTTTTCCGTGTTGTCTGCAAAATGCGACTCCAGTCCAGGTAGAAATGATGATTCTTCTTTTGGCCTTGTTGAGAGAGTGAGGAAGGAACCTGAGTTGTTGTCAGCATAAGTCGTCCTAGCCACTTTGTTGGTGAGGAATAGGAGAAGCCAGAAATTTTAAAACGGTTTGACCTGGAGGTGAAAATTGCCCCTTGACAAGAGGGGCTGCTGCAGAAATATCACCACGACAGGAGCCACCTGAAGGTTTAGGGAGAAGCAGAGAAAGTACCTGAGGCCATTTGGATCATGTCTTAGATCTTTCTAAATAAGCAGAGCCGAGCGATCGCTGTGGAGAATGCCAACCCCATCGGTTGGTTTCTTCTCTCTCTGTGCATAGATTCTGCCGAGGACGTGCGAAAGGTGTGTCCAGACTGCCCTCTGCTGGCCGCGCTTAACGACACCAGGGTGACACACGCTGTAGAGGCTGCTCTGGCTGCCTTCAACGCTCATAATAACGGCTCCTATTTTCAGCTTCTGGAAGTTTCCCGGGCTCAACTTGTGGTAAGACTGAGACATTTTGATAAGTTGGGCAATTGGGTGGCACGTTGGGAATGTACATGGTGAGGGACAGAGCAGGTGCAAGGGCAGCAACGGGAAGGCAAGGAAGATGGATGGTGGGGGAAAAGAGAAAGAAAAATGTCCTCAGTGCCTCCCCCAAGCTGAGCCACTCTGATACAAAACAGCCAGAAGCCCGCTGTCCCCAGCTCCTCATTTCTAGTCAATGTTAGGGCTCTCTGTTCAGTGGGTGGTAGTTCCCCTATTATCCAGAAACGTGCTCCGTACATTTACATTTCTCCACATCTGTACCATCCATCACCACTGACCAGCTGCAGCACTCTTGTAATGTAATTTATACTTATAAAGTAATTGATACTTATAAGTATCAATTGTAATTGATACTTATAAAGACATGAGCCCACTTACACAGATAGGCACATAATGGCAGGATTCTAAAAGGCCTTTTGAATTACTGAAAAATATCTAATTATACTGTGGATAGTTTAGCACATTTGAATGCAATGAAATTCTAATGTTTAAGGAAACTGGTATTCCAGATACCAGTCATGGCACACTTGAAAATGCACTGATAATTCTATTAACCACTATGTGTACTTCTCAGAACACCCCACCCCTGACTATGCCAAACAACAGATATTTTATTATGGTAAGCATCCATACGCTCCGTAAGAACTATAAGAAAAGCCCAAGTATCTTCCATACTTGTGTTTCTATTTTTCATTCGATCCTGCTCTATACAATTGGTGGCAGACATAGCAACCTCTTTACTTCCTTGCTCCATCTTGAAGTAACCTAAACCTTGGATCTCAAAGTGCAGCCCCCAGAGGGAAGGCGGGGGTTGAGGTGGGGGGGAGGGTTCCCACTCAGGTCAGTGTAAGGTCAGCCTCTGGGTTCCTACTTTCTGTTTGAAAACTCACTGTGCCCTGAACGATAGGCAGTAGATAACTGCACCTCCTTCAGGGGAGACCGACCCTGACCCCCGTACACTAACAAGCACTTCAGAACACGAGCCCACCGTAACCGCCCTGTATAAGCCATCAAGACCATGTTTTCGCCCACACAGTGGGGTCTACTCTACGTGAAAGGTGCGTTCTGGAGGCTGCGATACCGTGACCCTGGATACTTCGTTCCAGCCTCTCCTTCCCTGACTTTTCCGTGCTGAGACATGCTGCCTCACGAGAATTTTTATTTATTTTCATCAGCCTCTTCCAGTTTCAACCTATGTGGAATTTGCGGTGGCTGCCACTGACTGTGCTGCTAAAGAGGTCACAGACCCAGCCAAATGCAACCTGCTGGCGGAAAAGGTGAGCAGGGAGACCCTGGGGATGGCTCTGGTTGTAGAACAGCATCCTTAGAGCAAGTTCGCTTCTTGGGGCTGTGGAAAAGAGTGTGGATTGCCCACACCCTGTGGGGCTGGGGCATGCCAAGCCTTCTTTGGGGCTGCCACCTCCCCCCTTTAACAGCTGTCACTAAATCATCTCACCTGCCCAAGGCCCCTGGAGTTAGGAAAAAGACAGAGACTGTTTCCTAACTAAACTAAGTCATGCCCGGCTGCTGGGAGTGTGAAGTATAGATTTTCCAGATAGCTTGATATGAAATCTTCCAAGACCTTGAGTCAGTAATGTCCATTTCTAGAAATTTAGCCTAAAGAGATCATCAGAGATGTCAGACAGAAATATAGATAGATGATTGATAGATGATAGATAGATAGATAGATATGAGTTGTCATAGATACAAAATGGAGCCAAAAAGATCTGAATGTCTTAAAAGAAGGGAGTCAAATAAAATATGGGACATCAGTGAAAAGCAAATTGTACAGACACTAAAAATTATGTTTTCATGGAATAATGAATGGTATAAGAAAATCTTCTCATGTTATAGTAAGTGCAAAACACAGACTACAAAATGGTATAGTCTCAATACTCCCAATTTTTAAATATTTAATAGTATTTAAAAATAAGAATGAAATACATGGATGTTACTGGAATTTATCCTGGCTTACCACCATTTCTGGGATTATGGATAATTTCTCTCACTCTCAAAGCATTTCTGTATTTTCCACATTTTATATAGAATCATATATTTCTTCTGTAAGTAGAAACTATAAACTTTAGGAAGAAGTTTTTCTTAAAAGGGAATTAAAGCTTAAGGCTTTTTTTTTTTCCTTTGATGTATTGGAGTATCAGTGAAACTGGGGGAGAAATCCACTTTTTGAACCAGTTCAAATAACTCCTCTCTTTCTGTGGACAGCAATATGGCTTCTGTAAGTCGAGAGTCACTGAGAAGGTTGGTGAGGAAGATGTTTCAGTGACCTGTACGCTGTTCCAAACACAGGTAAGGGTGTCATGGATACACCCTCATGTTCAGAATACAATGACCGCTTTGACATTTATGCAGTGTGTTAGTGAATACAGGGCATTTGCTGCCCTGTCCTTCTGAGCCCCACAATGATAAATATTATAACTTGAGGGCGTGTGGAATTATCAGCAAATTATTTCGCCATTCCTTCTCTTCCCACGAACTGGAGGCTACAGGGCAGAACTAGCCTAGCGGGTAATTGACAAAGCCACGTTTTATTTGTGGGGGTGGGAGTGGTTTTCTGAGTTGCAGAGACCAGGTGGCCAGATTTGCCTGGCAGCTCCTGGTAGAGGCAAATCTAGATGACAAAGAGGGGGACACTGCTGGTGAAGTTTAGCCATAGGGTGGGGTGCTTTTGCTCGCTCCTGGGACGTGTATAAGTTCACCATGCCTAAGACAATGGCGAGGAAGGGACTACCATGAGCCAGTCACCCTCACCTGTAGTGCTTATGGCAATCCATCGCATATAAATATAAATATATGTGTGTATATATATATATATATATATATATATATATATATATATATATATATAATCAGATTCCTTGCAAATAAAAATCATTACTGTAAGAGGATTGGCTGGGGGTCCACCAAGAAGCGTGGGCAGCCTTGTCTGGGAGGAGACAGGTAGCTAACCTAAGGAAAATGTTCTCTCTCTAACCTGTTTACCGCAGCCCCAGCCAGTCGGCACCAACGCACCCACTGCCGAGGTGGCCTCAGCTGTGCCTGCGCTTCCTCCGGCTTCTATGGTGGTGGGACCTCTGACGGTGGCAGGTCCCCCGCCACCCGCGCAGGTGTACCGGGCCCACCACGACTTGCGCCACGCCTTCATGGGCGCGGCCTCCGTGGAGTCCTCCTCCGGAGAAGCGTTCCATGTGGGGAAAGCTCCCACGGCGGTGCAGCCTAGTGGTCCTGTGGCTGCTGGTCCAGTGGTCCGCCCTTGCCCAGGGAGAATCAGACACTTCAAGGTCTAAATGAAGGTCAGAGACGAGAAGGTTTGACACCAAGAACATAGCCCCCATTTTGTCCCAGTCTGGGTCGGGGTGGGGGCCTTGTCTGCTATTGAAGCAAGAGCTACATGTGGTCTAGATTAATATCAAGTCTTGAATCTCTTTCTTCTTCAGAAAACAGAACAGACGGGGTGATAGTGACGTTGGATGGAAGGTGTAAGGCCAGCAAACTCATTGTTTTGATGCTAAGCCACCACCATTGTGTTCTCAGCCTTCTTTGACCTCACAAAAATAATTGGAACTGTGACTTTGAGAGGTGCTCTTGCCAAGCTTATATCTGCTTGTTAATAAAAGTGTCTGAAGGACCTTCCTTAATAAAGAAGGTTCTAAGCTGAAATGTAGTCATGATTATTGCCTATTTCCTCCAAGCTCACGTGAGTGGTCTGTCTTCCTAACAGCCACACCACAGTGTCCCTAAGCAAAATCAAAGTAAAAGTAGAAACAAAATAGAACAAAAATCTACTTCCTTATGAGAAATTTTTTTTTTTTCATTTCATAAGGGTCAAAAAATATTGCTAAAGAGGACAAAATATTTGAACTTTGTACAGACAAACCAACCATTTGCTTTCCCCCAGTATCCAGCTAAGGGGGGGGGTAATTAATACAGGAGCCTCACTTTATTTATATTGGTTTATTATTTATATTTAAAATAACTATTGATTGCACTGTATACACTTCATTTTATGATGCAGGATTGGTCTTTCTAGCTAATCCATTTTAAGGCTTCAAGTGAAAGCTCTGTTTTGTAGAATAAATCGAGGAGGAATACCGGGACAGGTAAATCCAATGCACATTCGTAGACACTATCCATGTATTCAAATAACATAAAAGAATAAATAGTTCCCAGTATAGAATGATACCTAGACTATTTCAGCTTTTGTCTACTAGAATAAAGTTCTGAGCAACCATGAGAGGCCCTTTCACATGGAATTTTAAAGGGGTGGGAAGAGCAACCAGTTTTGTGGCCTCACCTGAATCAAGCATTGACATTCATCTAATCACTCTTGCGTAGAAGTTTTGCCAGTATTCTAGTAACCCGAAGGAATGGTGGAAAAAACACTAGATATCTCAGAAGCCAGGGAAGATGAGGAAGGTATGGTCAGCTGGGCTTAATGATGCAGAGAGATAAATGAGAATGAAGAATGAGCAAAGGCCATAGGTATTGGCTGATTTGGAGGTCATGGTGACCCCTGGCAGATGCAGTCTTGCTAGAAGGGTAAGTGTAAAGCCCAGGATGACTGGTGGTATGTATATGATACATATCATGTATATGATAAGAAACAGAGGGGCAAATGTATTATCCTCTTTCAAGCGATCTGGTGGTGAGGGGTGGGAAAGATAAGATAGCATCTAAAAGGGTAACTGAGTTGGAGAGAAGATTTCTTTTTCAAGAAAGGAGAGTTTTGAGCCTATTTAGAGCAAAAGATAGAAAGAGATGAAAAAGAAAGAATGGAGATGATGGGGCAGGGTGCCCTGGGAGATATTTACTGGAGAGCTGGAAATGGGAGGGTTTGAGCAACTCCACCAAGGATTCCTTTTTTTTTTTTAAATATATTTTTATTTATTTATTTTTATTTTTGACAGAGAGAGAGAGATACAGAGACAGAGACAGATACAGAGAGAGAACTGAACCGGGGGAGCTCCCAGTTCAGCATATGGTTCTGCACAGGCCGGAGCCGGGATTCGATCCCCGATCCCCAGGGCTACAAAGTGAGCGCTTAACCCACTGAGCCATCCCGGCTTCCCACACCAAGGATTCTTGCCCTTCCTAGAGGAAGCTAAGAAGAAGATCCTGAAAAGGCACCTTTCACCCAGTACTAAAAGAGACTCACCCACTGTTCACCCGTGTGCACACAGGTGTGGCTGTGAGGTTGCACACGGTGTATTAGTCACAGTGTTTCCCATGGGAGGTGGTAGATACCCAACCCAAAGTAGCTCAAGTAAAAAGGTGAATGCTATGACCTTGTGTACTGGGAATTCAAATGATGAGTCCTACCTAAGGCACAGCCAGATTCAGGTGTTCAAAGATGTCATCTTTTTTTTTTTTCTCTTTCTTTCTCCCCCTCCCTCTATTTTTCAGTAATGCCTGCCTTTAGTATTAGCCAGGATAGCCATTGTCAGCTCACACCTACATCAGCATTAACGCCTAAGCCTGAAGAGAGAAGGGTCAGTCAAGAAGAGCCAAGGAAGGAGCTATTCCAGAGTAATAGCAGGCATGAAGGCCTGCAGGTAGGAAATAGGTCGATGTAGCCAAGGACAAGAAAGGGAGCTGGACTGAAGCAAGCATGAGAAGGAGGAGGGCCGTTAAAGGTTTTAAGCAGGGCAGTGATGTCATGTGCTTTATGTTACAAGATCACTCAGGCTCTATGGTTCTCAACCTGGGCAAGGGTGAGGTGGGTGGAACAGTACCACCTCCCACTCAGAGAGACATTTGGAAGTATAAGTAAGTGGAGCCATTTACTTGGGATGCTACTGGGCAGAGGCTAGGGATGCTAACCATTCTGAAATGAACAGAACAGCCTTAACAATGAAGTCCTGACAGTGAACAATGATTAATTATTGTCCCAAATGCCAATAGGATTTATCTTGTTAGTTGCTATGGGGGGGGGGGGGGAATGGATTATAGCTAGATAAGAATGGCCACAGGATAGGAAGTGACTGAAGCTTTCTAGGAGAGAGATAAGTGTATCTTAGACTAAGGTGACGAGCAGCAGATGTGGTAAAACAATGGTATAATTTGCAGGTAGAACTCCTAAGACCTGCTGATAAATGCGATGTGGATGTAAGAGGTGAAGGATAACTCCTGAATTTGTTGCTTTGCAAACTGGGTAGATGGTAGTGCCATTTCCTGAGGCAGAGGGCACTGGTTCATTTCATTGGAGTTACTTCAGCTTCTATCTTGAAATCATGCAGTTGATTCTTCTGTCAGGTTAACCCATGCCTCTTAAGGAAGCAAGTAACTTCAACAGACCAGTTTGACCTGGTTGAACTGATCATTTTTCACTTCTCATTCCCCTCATATATAATCAGGTGTATAATATAAAACAACCTGGCAGGGCTATAGGGAGGATTAAATGAGATGATAGATACAGAGGTGTTCAATCTTTTGACTTCCCTGGGCCGCATTGGTAGAAGACACATCTTGGCTCACACATGAAATACACTAACACTAACAATAGTTCATGAGCTAAAAAAAAAAAAAAATCTTATAATGTTTTAAGTAAGTTTATGAATTTGTGTTGGGCCATAGGCAGCCCAAGGGCCATAGGCTGGACAAGCTTGTGCTAGTTTATGCTTGGAAACTTCTTGACACATTCTGTGAGGGGTGGTCAAGAAATCTGTCAAATGAAGGGGAAGAAGGATTAAAAACACAAAGCTTTTTTTTTTTTTCCATTTCAATATATTCACTCTTTTTTTTAAGATTTTTTTTTATTGTTTTTGACAGAGAGAGAGACAGACAGACAGACAGACAGACAGATAGACAGAGAGAAGGAGGAGGGCCCAGAGCAGTCTCCACAGTTGACAGCATTAGTTTTCCATATAGTTTCACTCCACAGGTGGGCACAGGGCTGCACAGGGCTGCTCAGGGCAGGAACTGGGCCAGAAGCCTCCTGCATAGGTCCCGGCAAGAACTGAACTGGGGGCACACCCCAGTTCAGCATGTGGGTCCGCATGGGCCGGGCCCGGGATTCGATCCTCAGTCCCTGGGGCTGCAAAGCGAGCACTTAACACACTGAGCCATCCCAGCTTCCCCTCAATATATTCACTCTTAACCTTAATATACTTTTCAGATCTTTCAATAAATTTATTTATACCCTCAAAAAATGTTTTGTTTTTGCCCTCAAATTGCAGCTTTAATCTCTTCATTCTCTATAAATTTCACCCCTTGAAGCTGTTTTTCATATTTGGGAACAAATTATAATCAGATGAAGCCAGGTCTGGTCTGTTAGGGAAGCTGGTTTAACGTTTGGAAGCCACAGTTGTGAAGAGTAGCCAATGCAACATTGCTCTTGTGCACGGGCACGTACCAGTGCAAAAGCAGCACCCCTGTGCTCCATTTTCTTCTTTTCCTCTTCACAGATTCTTTTAACTGTTTCAGCAGACTAGGATACTGCTCTCTAGTTACTGTGACACCCTTATTCTTGTAATCAATCAGCAGGATACCCTCCATATCCAAAAAAACAATAGCCACGATTTTTCCAGTGGATTGTGACACCTTGAACTTCTTAGGGGGTGGCGTGCCCTTTTCATGCCACTGCATGGACTCCTGCTTTGACTCAGGCTTATAATGAACTCAGTTTCATCTCCAGTGATAATCTGGTTTAAAACTTCATCTCTGTTGTCTCTGCAGAAATCCAAGAACCGTCATGAACACTCAACACATTGTTGTTTTTGAAACGGTGTGAGCATTCTCAGGACCCATCTTGCACTGACTTTTGACATCCTTGGATGCTGATGGAAAGTACTCAAAATGGTTGTAGGTGATACTCCAACCATTTCTGAAAGCTGCTTTTTATTCAACATGGCCTCTTCCACTACAAGTTTTCAACTTTTTTGACAATGTCTGAGGAAATGGCCTCAACAGGACATCCCGATGGAGGTCGTCTTCAATTGATTCTCTTCTTGCTTATAAAGGTTATGCCACTTGTAAACCATGGATTTCCCAGGGTAATGGTCCCGTGAACCACTAATATCTCTTTCAAAATAATTTGAGGTGCTTTCTTTTGTTTTGTGAGCAACTTCAATTTTATCCATACTTGGGGTTTTCTTCACATTTGAAGTACTTCTTTGTGATATCTGAAAGTACATAGACTCAAGTAGGCTGAAATTTGGCACATACACTAATAATAAGTCACACAATAAAACTGTGTGCACGAGTATCCCTAGCTCTCCAATATCCACCTTCTGTTCCACGAATTTCTTGACCAGTAGGTCAAGTAAATGTCCTACCTCTTTTCTTCCTCTCCCTGTTCACTAAACTTGGTGTCTTCAGAAGATTATGTTCTTGACCTTCTCTTAAATGTGTACTCCCTGCTTGGCAAGTCTATCCTCTTTCATGATTTAAACTGTCAGTCTTAGACAGATAACTTCCATCTTTACAGTTCCAATGTGGGTCTCTCTTTTGAAATCTAGCACTGCCTTTCCAAATGTCTCCAGGATTTTCTCACTTGGATTTTTCAAGAACAGTTTTGTACGTAATTTATTTTATCTAAGAGATGTATACCTAAAGACTCAGCATTATTCAAAATGTGCATATTCTAGAAAAAATTTATTCCTAAGAATAAACATAAATTGAGAGGATGAGTTATGGAACTGTTAAAGGTACCTTACTAGTGGCACATTTTTGCATGAATGCTGCTCTATATTTCCTCACCATCATTTTTAACATTTTGTAGAGTACTCCCTTTTAAATTAATAGCATTGCATATGTCCCATCTGTTTGCCTTCTTAGTGGATTTTAAATAACATCTAACTCATGTTCTAACGTGGCTGAATTTCAGGTATATTTTTTAGTACCTGTACATTCACCACCAATACACAATATTTGATGGATGTTAGGATAATACAAACATTAATTTTTCATTAATCAATTTCATAAAATATTGCTGATGTTGACACATTGTTATCTCTACATCGACTTTAGACTATGTTACGACCATCCCTGAAATGTTCATTCTTCTCTGCCTTTGGGCTGCTCCATCCCATTCTTGTAATTATGACTGACACCCCCAAGGACTCTTTCATACTTGTCAATGGCTTTAGTGTCTCTCCACTACATCCCTAGCCAACTTCAACAGCCATACTGATGCCCCCCACCAACATCTGGGTTTCTTCCCCATCTTGCTTCCTCTGCTACTTCTCTGTTTCTGCCACCCTCTTCATTGTTCCCACCATCACACCCTCATGGAGCTGTTGTCCTCCTGGCAAACCTTGCCCTACCCTTGCTCTGCCCTTAGCTGCCTTTTCATCCACCTTTCAGTCACCCCTGATCAGGTTAAACTGGTTGTTCAACATCACTGAGGGCTTCAGCCCCTCTATTTCTGTGTATTAGTCCACCTATCAGACTCCTACTGGTTTCGCTTCCTTGTCTGTGAGCCCCAATCTCACAGTCAGTCATTTCAGTGATATTTACACTAGCACCCTTTGCAAGTCTTGACCTCTGTCCCCTAGACCACAGGGCTCAACTCCAGCTGGACTTCTCACAGCCTGCTGGGGCCAGCTGAAGGACTTCCCATAGCTTGATTCTCGATACTGTGACAAATGTTACTTTCTGTCCTCAGGGGGCACCATGGTGTTACCCATTCTCATGCTCACATTTTTATGCTATTTCCTATTCTGCACAATGACTAATCCACATATGTCCCTCTCTCGAGTCCCTGATTACACTCTTACATCTGATCCTCAACATTTATTCAGTTTCCAAATATGCCCAGGTAAAAATTTCCCCTGTTTCCCTCCAGTGGATCTTTAGTCTTCTTATCTCCTCTTTTGCTCAGAGTAGATGTCTTTCTTGTCTCTCACGCTATCCCTCTCACCCTCCATAGTTATGTTGCCCTCCCCAGCATTCTTTCCACCCTCACACCAGCCTCACCTTTTCCACTGACCACAAATCCTTTCAGAGAATTCCCATCCTAAATAGTCACTCTCCCATGATCCTACAGCCCTCTCAGACCACTTCCCTATCCCTCCCCTTCCCTTTATCATCGAACCTCATCTTAGAAAATGTTTACTCAGTTTCTTATAAATGCTACATACTCACTAAGAAAATTTGGAAAATCCTGAGAAACTAAAAGAATCAAAATTCGAGTAAGTGCCCCTAATATCTGGGCCCTGGTTTATTCAAAATTAGCAGTATTTCCAAGGATAGGTATTTTAGCTCCAAAAAGGGAGAACAATTGAGAAACTATGTCATTCACTGCTAAAACATAGAAGAGGCTAAGAATTGTCACAAATTATGCATTGCAAGCCAAGTATCCCCCGTATCTCTGGAAAGAACATGGTCCTTCCTGATGTCATTGATTGGTCATTTATTTGCCGCCTCATGATGTCTGGTATCCATCATACGCCACTGGGTCAAATGATTCTCTAGTTGTTATGGTGAAATAGATTAGAAACTAGTCATTTCTCGGTTTGGATTCATTGGTGTTTAGACTCATGGAAATTATTCCCCTGAATCTGCTTGCTCCTACTTCAAGGTCTTAAGTGTGTGATTGCTCTGGCCCTTCCCCACTTCTTCATGGAACTATAACTCCTATTCACTCCTCAAAGCTTGGTTAAGATGTCACCCCTTCCAGGAAATCTTCGCTAGTTCCTCTTGTCCTCCCACCCCCACCCCCATCCCTCACTCTGTCTGCCCAGGCCTGGGATAGGGGGCTGGCTACCCTTAGACTTTTTTTTTTTTTGTGACTAGACTTATCACACGGTCTTAAAATCTGCTCCTTAGGACAGGAAATTTGTTTTGTTTTGTTTTGTTTTTAATTCTTTATCCCCAGCCACTAGCATTGTGCCTGTCACAAAGTATTTACTTCACTCACTAGAGAGCATGTTAGTTGAATGGAGGAAATTCCTTCTTACCCAACAAAGTACTGATCCATCTTTCACTGAAAAGCTGAGAAACTCAAGCTTGAGACAATTAACTGAAGATCATTTTCCAGTGTTTTATACACTGCTGGTGTGAATATTACTTGTTATCATTTTTTTGAAGGGCAATGTGGCAAATTCTAACAAAAAATTTGACATTAGGAATTGTCTCTAACCCAGCAATTCCATTTCTCAGCATTTGTACTAAGGAGATAATTAAGGGTGTGAACAAAGATTTATCCACAAGAATGTTAATTATAGCATTGTTTATAACAGCAGATAGTTGTTACATGTCTACTAAAGAGAATTAGTTTGAATAATTGAATCAACTATCAATGGACTACTGTGTAGTAATTAATGTTATACAAGTGAATTTATTTATATGTTAAAATATTCATAATTTATTATGGGATTTTAAAAGCAAATTATAATATAATAGATACAGTATTATATTATTTTTATATAAAATACGTATGATGTATGCATAGAAGAAAGTCTAGGATAGCCATCAACTATTAACAATGTAATAGGATAGTATCATCTTTTTTACTGTCTTTTAAATTTTTCTATAATGCACATAAATTGCCTAGATAATATTCTTTTAATGAGAAAAAAAGTTTAAATAACTAACAATGACTTCTCTAAGCCCTTCAGCAGTTGCCTTCAGACCAAAAAGAAGAAGAAAAAAATTACCAAGCATTAAGACAATTGCGTGGGCAGGTATCACATGCATGATCTCAGTCATGCAAAATACGCAATTTGTCCCCATTTTTATTGATGAGAAAACTGAGTGTCAGAGAAAATAAATTGTACTTATGCTTGAAGTCACACAGATTCCATCCAATTGGTGTAGCCAACTATAAGCTCTGGCTTTTCCTCTACACTACTCAGGAGTGCCCACCTCTGAGGACAGTGCCCACATTGAGAAGGGTCAAACAAATTAATTTGCAAGGTCATTGTCCTCTGATGTAAGGCTACCAGAGGCCAGGGACCCTCACATTAGTGGGAACTGAATCAAAGCTGTAGGGGTGTTTACTGGTTTTGCCCTGTGGTTAATGAATAATATTAATAGTTTATCTATCTTAGTATTGACCCTACAAGATCCACAATGAAGGTTAACAAATACCACACACTTACTGAGAAGAGCACTGAGTTAGGGGGTCTTGGGTCAGCCTCTGGCTGGATGCATTGTCTTGGGCAGGTTGTCTAATTTCTCAAGTCTGTGGTTGTATCATTTAAAGGAAATGAGGGTTGACTTTCCCAACATCTAAGGACACTTTTACCTCTAACGCTTTACAATTCTGTGATAAAATAAATATCTCACAGCGTGTAGGAAGGGCATCTTCTTATGGAAAGAGGGACAGAAACAAACATCTCCAGTATCTTAAAGACCTCAGTTTCACGGGCCTTCAGAGAGATTCTTTTATTCTTATTTTCAAGGTGAGGAAACTGGTTCTTAGGAAAGTTGCAGGGATGATTTCTCAAGCTTTCAAGTAACTTCCTGAGGGAAACTTCACATATTTTTCTCCCTCTCTCTAACTCTTTCTTGTTCTTTTAAAGAATCTGTGATTTAGTAACTTCCTAGTTTTCTAGAAAATTAGTGAGGGATAAGTTAATGCTTTCTCTGACAGACAAAAAGCTAACACATTTTCTCTGACAGATTCTGCCAGCTCTCATTCTCATTATCTTTGCTCCCTAGTTCCTAAACAGCAAAAGAACAATAACATTTCCTCACTATTACAACACACAGAATAGTTTCAGGAATTGCTACATCCATTTCACTGTGGAAAAACAAAGCTACAAAGTAGAGTTCAAGATTTCTTTGGATGTCTTTTTTCTTTAGATGAATGATGTATAATCAAAGATTTGTGTTTGAAAGTTAGTTTTCTTTTTTCTTTCACTGTACCTGATATGCACTTAAAAACAGGCTTATTTATTTGTTTGTATTCAATTTTAGCCCCTCCCCTAGTTTTATTGAATTACATTTTATTGTTTTAAATATGTAAGGCATTAACGTGATTCCAAAAATAAAAACTGTAAGGTCGGTGGGCCTTGGGGGCCCGGACAAATAGGATGTGGCAAAGGGGACTTTCCAAGTGTCTGTAACCTGCCTGGGAACTTTCGAAGGGGGGACTTCCGTTGGCCACCTGATCCGCCTCTCCCCCACCCCAGAGCCCTATATAACCCACTCACTCCCTTCCCAGCGCCGCATTCAAAGGGCCCCACCTTTTTCCTCCGACCAAAGAATGTTGCCCGGGAGCCCGCCCCTCTCCCCCCCCCAATAAAGGCTCGCATTTGATTAGCCACTCCATCTCCCGTGTCGCTTCCTTACAAAAACTATACAAAAAGAAATACTCAGAAATAGTACTGATAATTTTGAGTAATGTGTCTTTTGGCTCTTAGTAATATTTAGAAATATCTTTTTTTTTAAAGGTTTTAAAGTTTTTTATTTTAAGAAAATGCATAGCTGGAATCACTTTATTTCTACTGTGGAAAATTGTTATGAATTATTAAAGATTTAATTGCGTCAAGATAAAATGAGCTTTCTATGGTTCAGGTACAACAGACCTTTGAAAAGCTAAATAAACTTCCTGACTACTGATTCTTTTACATTAATTTGCATAATTACCAATTGTTTTTATGGCTTATACACTCACTGAACAGTTTTTTCAACATCATCTAAAATGATGTAAAGACAAAGATCTCCAATATCTATGAAATAAATAAATGTATACTGATTAGAATTAGGATACTTTCTTCAGGAAAAAAATGTTAATGGCTTAATCATTAATTGTATTTGCATCAGAATTGAGAAAATGAACTCTCTTGGAATTTTTTTAAAATTTTGTTAGCAAATAAAGTACAACTTAGAAACCACTCACAATCTTAAACCTTAAACTCACATCCCACATCTAAATCATCTTGAGTTGAAGGCTTACCATTTTAACACTGGGGAGCAGAGCTTCCTTGAAGTTACTGATGAAGGGGGAGCCAGTTCACTAGCAACTGCTCTACCCTTGACTGAGCAGGACTATAAATGAATCCCACTTCACCTGCACATTCATTTTAATTTGCAACAAATAAGACAAGATCTGGATGAAAAGATCATGAAAAAAACAACCAGAAATATTTAAAATATTATGATCTAGTTTAGCAGACCACCTTGGAGTTTGTATCTTTAAGACAGAACCTACAGGTTCAGTTCCTCTGTAGTCCTTGCTTACTGCATTTTAATTTTGTTTTTTTGTTTGTTTGTTTTTTTAAAGATTTATTGTTTTTGACAGAGAGAGAGAGAGAGAGAGAGAGAGAGAGAGAGAGATACAGTCAGAGACAGAGAGAAGGGGGAGGGCCCAGAACAGTCTCCATAGTTGCACATAATTGGTTTTTCCACATAGTTCATTCTGCAGGTGGGCATGGGGCTGCACAGGGCAGGAACTAGGCTGGGGTCTTACCCCGGTGAGAACTGAACTGGGGGCACTTCCCAGTTCAGCATGTGGGTCCACACAGGCCGGGGCCGGGATTCGATCCTCGGTCCTCGGGGCTGCAAAGTGAGCGCCTAACCCACTGAGCCATCCCGGCTTCCCCTGCATTTTAATTTTAAATTACAAAAAGAAATATGATTGCACAGAAAACACCAAAAAAATATCTAGAGAATGTGTTTCATTCTTTTTTGGTCTCGTTTACAACTCTACTTTCTTGGAAGGGAATTCATGAGCAATCATACTTGAGGAGATTATCATTTGTAGGTTTTAGGATTTTTTTATCTGCCATATTCACTACCTATCCAGGAGCAAGACCAAAGAAAATTTGCCTTGGATCCTTTCAAGTATGCATTTTGAAGAGTTCATCTTTAGTGATATCAGGTCTATGTAACCATACTTCTTGGGGAGTTCAGGTTTTGCTTCAGGAAACTTAGCAGGATCCTCCAAGTAACCATGATTCTTTGCATCAGTGTAATATGAGACCAGGGCTTCAGGTGGCAGCATTTATTTTGGAATGGGTTGTCCCTGCAGAAAGAATGGAATAGGTTTGTACAGAGTTTCCAGACTTCTTGGATTATAGAAGGCTGTAGTAACACCACCATTTCTTTTTTTTCAATTGCTTCAATGGCTAGTTCTGAAGCCAACTGTATTTCAATATTAACTTTTGCCTTAAAGGTGTCAGCACCCTCCTCTACCAGCTGAACACCATCATCTCTTTTTTTTTTTTGTAAAGATTTATTTTATTGATTTTTGACAGAGAGAAACAGAGACAGAGAGAGACAGAGAGAAGGGGGAGGACCCAGAGCAGTCTCCATAGTTGACGTTAGTTTTTCCATATAGTTTCACTCCACAGGTGGGCACAGGGCTGCGCAGGGCAGGAACTGGGCCGGGAGCCTCCCACATAGGTCCCGGCAAGAACTGAACTGGAGGCACTCCCCAGTTCAGCATGTGGGTCCGCGTGGGCCGGAGCCGGGATTCAATCCTCGGTCCCCAGGGCTTCAAAGCAAGTGCTTAACCCGCTGAGCCATCCCAGCTTTCCCGATCATCATCTCTTTTAAGTGGCTGGATGGTCACCCCTCTCCCATTAACAAGCTGGGGTAACTCAATAGGTTGAGTAGGGTCAACTTGACCCAAATCAGTAAGATACTGCATTCTATTGAGACCCAAAGGCTGATACTGGTGTCTGAAGCTACGTCCTTCATTAAGCACATATTTGGGGATTCAGATATAAGATGGAGTCTGGCCTCCCTCAAAGCCCAGTCGGAGTTGGTTTCCTCTTTGCCATTCTCCTTTATGGCCTCTGCCACATTTTCTACCTCTTCTCTGACCTCTTGGTCATCTTTTCCATTTCCTGGAACCCAGATTAGGCTTTAGGTTGGCCAGATTCACATGGGACAAGCCCCGGAGCAGGTCCAGAGCCCTGGTCATGACCCACTAGAATTATCTTTTAATTATTACAAGAAATGCCTCTCTCCAATAGAGTTTGATGAGCTCTCCCATTGATGCACCTCCTCCTTGCTCCACTCAGCTTTGGCTATCCCATCTTTCTTTTTCCCAATTTTATTAAGGTTTAATTGACATAAAACATTGTGTAGATTTAAGGTATATAACATGATGATTTGATATACATATATTTTATGAAGTGATTGCCACCATAATGTTAGTTACAACCATCACCTCACATACTTAGCACTTTTCTTTTTTGAGTGTGTGAGAGAACATTTAAGATCTACTCTCTTAGCTACTTTCACGTATACAATACAGTATTAACTAAAGTTACCATGCTGTGCATGAGATCCTCAGAGCAGAGTCATCTTAGAACTGGATATTTGTACCCTTTAACCACCATCATCCATTCCCCCCACCCTCCAACTCGTATCTTTTTATTTCTTCACCAGAACACCTGAGCCCCCAGCATGCAGGCCAAACCCAGTAAAGAAGCCACTGACTCATGGCTGAGCTTCCGCTGAAAAACAATGTGTCCAAGTTACTGCCCTCCATGAGGATGGGTCATGCAGTCAAGTTCCGGTTCAGTTGATTTGGCAGATATTACCACACTGGGGGTATTGGGAAGGACACATGCTTTAGGTGACACAGTCATCAAATAGGATGCCGGTACCTCTCAACACGGCTTTACAAGGATTAAGTGGACATGCCTCACACTCAGCAGAGCTGGCACGCAGTAGGCACTCAGCAGGGCTAACGCCCTTTCCTGTTTTGGCCAGTGTCTGGGCAGTACTGCTTAGGGATGAAGTTAGCACAAAAACCACCCATTGGGAGTGAAACTGATGAGAACCAGCACCCCTGGGTGAAGGAGGCCATCTGCAGGGTGGCCACCCCCTCCAAGATGGCTTGTAAAGATGTGAGTGACATAATTTGGGAAGTGTCCAGGTTTAACCAAGATGCCAGATGGTTCCTTCGAAAAAGACTGTCCCTAATTAAAGTGCTGCCTTCTGCCTAGGACTCACTTCTAATCCAGGAACCAGGGTGTAACCCTGGCAGTGGAAGCCGCTAATGAAGCTGCAGCTGCAGCTCAGCCCCGTGGATTGTTGCCTGGCATTCTGAAGTGACATTGCAGTCCATTTGCAGGATATAAAAGGATGATCAGAGAGAAGAACTTGTGAGTGTGTGTCCAGCCCCGCTGGGAGACACCGGAGAGGCATCCCTCTGCACTGTGAATTAACCACCAGGCTTCTGGTTTATACGTCAGTTGCTGTGCATAGGCTCACCTCCGGCCCCGAGTGACCTTGGGTCCTCAGGAAAGCCTGCGTGTGTGACCTGCAAAGCTGAGACATCCTTGACATCTCAGCGCAAACAGGCCCTGCTGCCTCCATCCTCATTCACGACTGTGAGTATGAGATGTGGGTTTGGAGATCCTACCACCTCCCCATCTAATCTTTTAGAACCTCTTTGATGAGGTGCTGAGGGCAAACTATGTGCCAGGCACATTTCTGTGGGACCCCACCTTACCCTCACATCCATCCTCTGAAAGGACTGTGGCCTCCATTTGTCAACAAGGAAGCTGAGATCCAGAGAGGGTGAGGAGCTCATCTTTGGTCACATGGCTGATGAGTGGTAGAGCTGGCACTCCAACCCAGGCTTATTCAAGCCCAGAGTCTGTGTTCGAGGCCCCAGTACCATAGGAATTCTTGGAGGAAATCTCACTTTTGATACTGAGGGCAGATATGCCCTAAGAATACTTCTATACTGAAAAATGTGCTCTAAACATTCTGAATTTTTCATACATTGCCTAAATATGATTGATAAAAGCCAGAAAGTGAAAGAAGTTCTAGATATAGGGTACTTTAGGAGACAGACGGCCAAAAGCTGGTGTGAGGCTACTGGGTGGATTGGCAGTGACAAATAACCATCCAGTTTATAGAAGGGACAGCTGGGAGAGTTGGAAGATTTTACTGTTCCTGTTCCTGCTCCCCTGGATACCTTCCCTGCCTTGCCCATCAGGCATACTCCTTTTCATCCTTCAAGCCAAATACAGAATGCCACTTCCTCTGAGAAGTCTTCCTTGATTTCCCAGCAGAGCTACTTTCTCCCCCTGTGGCTTTCCTACTATCCACTCATTGAGGGCAACAAGTGTGCCTTCCTCTCTGAAGTCATATAGGCTAGACGCAAACCCTGGCTGTAAGACCTTGGGCAAGTTACTTAACTTCTCTGTTCCTCAGTTTTCCGCATCTGGACCATGGGAATTACAGTGGTACCTATAGCCCTGGGTTGGTCAGAGACATTAATTGAGAAAAGGAACCCAGTATTTAGCACAGGGCTGGGCGCATACTGAGAACTCATCATACTGGCTTATTGTTTGTAACACTGGGCCTTGGCAGCATATTGAGTAGGTGTTCGCTCAATATTGTGAAAGAAAGAAAAGATAAATGAGAAAGGGGAAGAGACAGAGAAACAGACCACTCAGCTGCAGCGATCATCTCTAACCAGGTCAGTGCCAGCCTGAAGTTTCTAGAGCTGTGACTGCTTCTGTTTCCTAAGTAACCCCCTCTCCCCCACAAAACTTGGTACCTGTATTTTTAACATCCCAGAGATCCAATCCCATGCACCACACCTCACCCAGCTCTGTAGCAAACAATACCTCACTGCCTGACCTGTCCCAGTCTCAAATCAGTCCTAATTCACTGCCCTGAATCACACTTGTGCCAGGAGGCTGGCCACCAGGAGGCGTGGTAGTGCCCCTCCCGGCTCAAGGGCAATCAAGGCCCTTCTCTTAATCTGGCCCACCTGGTGTATGACTCCCTTCAGTAGTCTGAAAAAAGGCAGACGGGAGAGTCATATGGGATCTGTACTGTGTGAGACAAGGTAAGGGCCACAAGGAGCAGTCACAGCACTCACAGGGGACGTTGTCCCCAGGCATCCTGTGTCAGGGCTGTGCCGAGCACCTGGGATGAATGCACTACCCCTAGGAGCCGTCCTTACCGCATCCTCAGGAGTGGGCCCTCCTGCTGCCGTGCTTTGGCAGGGAGGAGACTGTGCAGCGTGATCCAGAGGCCACAGGTCGCGACTGAGCACCGTAAAGGAGGCCAGTCCCCACTGAGGCACGCTGCAGTGTGACACAAAGGATGTAAACGATCTCATTCATGTTTTTATATTAGTGACAGATTGAAATGATAATATTTTGAATCTATTGGGTGAAGCAAAATATGAAAATTCATTTCATCTGCCACTTTTTACTTTTGTACTGTGGCTACTAGAAAATTTAAAAATTAAACCTGTGACTTGCATTGTGTTTTTATGGGAAAGCACTGGATTAGGGGATTACCCTAAACCAGAGCCCGGGTTCAAACCCAGGTGGATCTGTCTCCACAGACTTGCTCTTAACTCCTATGCTGAGGCTTCACTTCTGTACTGGTATTAGAATTGTCCCTACACGTGATAGGAGCCAAACCTAAGTGTACCAACAATGGGGCTCCCAGGGGAAGAAGACAAATTACCCACTTTCTGTAAGTGCTTGCAAGTGTGTGTGTTGTGTGTGTGCACTGAGAGTGCTGCTCTTTTGTGGACAGGAGACTAGATTTTATGGAGAACCCAGTCTCTCGGGCCCCCTACCGTGTCAATGGCAGAGGTGGAATTTAAACTCAGGTCTGACCCTCAACGCTGGCCTGTTTTCCCTGCTGTCTGTCCCAGGGCTCCCACACTCCACAACCTAGAAGGCTGCTGGGCTCAGGTTATTTGAGCCTGGGTTCAAACCCAGATCCCTGGGTGGTGTGAACATGGGCCACCTTATCAGCTCCAAGGAGCGATGGTGTCTGATAGAATGATGTCTGATAAACAGAAAGGCAGGAATACCTTCACATCAGAATTGAAGGGGCTCTCAGCCATTATGGGGTTCTAAACTTGACTTCAGAGCTGAGGAAACTGGCTTCAAAAAGCTTATGTCCCTTGCCCTTGGTCACATAACTAACACTGAGCCAGGACGTTGGGTTGGAGTCGGCTTTCCTCTCCCATCGGTGTTTAATCCCCTTTAAATCTGAATGTTGGAGTCCTGCCTTCCATTTTGGTTGCAGTAACGGCCCGCCTTTGTGCACATCTGATGCCTCTCCTCAGGCCTCAGACTGTCTCCTCTTGTTTTGGCCCCTCTCCATTCCCGTGTCCTTGGTCCTTCTCACCGTTATTCCCATCATCACTCTAACCCTGTGAATGCTTGTTCATTCACTGGCTGCAAATATTTGTTGTACAACCAGTATTTGAACAGCTAGTTTCCATACCCATTTCTGGTTCTCATAACGATTTCCCTAACGATGCTCCGATTTGAAAACAATCTCTAAGGAGCCAGGGTTATTACATTCAGGTTTGTAAATTAAGCCCCCAAAACTGTATATTTGCTTGCAGAAATTAGTTAGGGGTTATATCTTATTATTCTAAGTAGTTTTATTAACCTTTGATCTCAGAGAGCCTACCATCGCTTCTGGCAATGTGGAGGTGCTCAATAAATGCTTGTGAAATTTCGGGTCACTACCAGGTTATTCTTACAATAGCGACCATTGTGTGCCAATCATGGGTCTACCGTGCATGTACATAATCTCCTATGAGATTAGCCTCCTACTATAATTAGCCCATTTAACAGATCTGGCTACTAAGTCTTATAGTGGTTAAATGACTTTCCAATGACTTTTCCAAGTTCACTCAGTTGGTAACTAAAAGAGTTACAATGAGGCTATTGCAATAATGTTTGGTCTAATGAAAAAAATTCTAAACTAGAAGGTTTCTATACTGGTTCTGTCACTAAATCATTTATATTTGCTTAGGCACTCCACCTTCCTAAACCTCAGTTTTCTTACCTGAGAAATATACTGGTTACATTCACTAAATTCCCATTAGAGGACTTTTCAGTAAGTCTATATACTACCACCAAATGACCTACAATGCCATGACTTAGTGCTCCAGGAGTTTGGTTATCAAAGAAGGAAAACTATTTTCTACTCAATTTTGTAATACAAATTTAAAGTGTATCACAATAGCCAATTACAGTAATCCTAACTAGCAACCCGAATCATTATATTTAAGTTTAGTGTGAAATTAATGTTTTAAATAAACATAGGTAATACCATATGGCCTTGCTTGTATTTAGTTTACTGTTATCAGCCATGGCTCACCACACCCTGAGTCTTGGTTCAGGCCAGAGGGACGTTTCTTTCAATCCACTTGGAAGGTCTTCACTTCCAGTCAAAATCTTCACACCTCTGAGCAGTTTCTTATAAAAACAACAACAAACAAACTCATGGATAACTATCCTTATCTACTTAGTGCAGTAATTCCAAAACTGTATTTTGTGGGTTAGTAATAAATATTACAAAAATCTCTCTTATAAGTCAAATAAGTATAGAAAGTGGTGGTGTAAGTAGGTTTTTTTTCACCTCAAAGCTTTGAAGAGCCTTTAACATGCTAATGTGTATTGAGACTCTAGAAGACTGTTCATATATGGATATGGCAATTTCCAAACTTGTTTGCTCACAGAACATTGAGGACAGGGGTGGGAGGTGGGGGTGGGGCTGGGAGAGAGTAGGGTGGGGAACACATCTCATGAATGTGTTGACTCTTATGACAGACTGTATTTGGTATGTGTGTGTATGTATGTGTGTCTCTGTGGGTGCTTGTATGTGTGGTATCAAAGAAAGTTTTTAAAGATATTTATGTTTTGTACAGTTTCAATCAGTAGAAACTTTCTGAATACCAAGTAGAAGGTGAAAGAGAAAAGCAAGATTCCCAACCAGTGTATTACTGGTATTTAGCCCACCTGCCAATCCTTATCTATCTCCTAACAATAGTGTTAGGTGTTAGTCTCCTTACAAGTTTACTTCCACACAGCTCAAAAGAAGGAAGTGTGGATTTGGAGAATGGAGCACTGTTGATATAGCATTCTTTTTTTTTTTTTTTAACTTAAATGAAACTTTTATTTTAAAAAACGTAAATGAGACGGCAAAGACCACTTTCTAGCCAGATCCCAAAATGCTTCAGGAATGTCACCAATGTCTCATGTAGGTGACGTAGGGTTAAACCCATTTTTCTGCTCTAACAAGAATGGTTGACTCAGAAGGTCAGGCAAGAAGTCTGAATTCACTGAGCACCGTGGGCGCTGTGACTATCAGTGTGGCCGAGGACCCTGGCTGGAGGGACGGTGCTAAGGGGGATGGGAAAACCTAACCATATGCATATTCTGATTCAGGTGCGGTCTCGACACAAACCAGAATCCAGTCATGACCTCCTGGGATCCTTGACCCAATTGTTCATTATGATTTCTTAGGAAAAGGTTGGGCAACTTGAATTTGCTTACACGCACACGTGAATATGAGATTGCTCAGGGGGTTAAGGTTAGAAACATTGGCAAATCCCATCCAAAGTACTGACTGATGCAGGGAAATCCACATTCAGAATGCAAGGAGATAAACTAGGACACTGGTTTTCACAGCCTGGTCACCGGTACAGCGTGTGATTGCAAAACCGCTCCAGCTGGCCTTTCTGGGCCATATAAGCAGCCCACCCCTGCAACCACACGTACTGATCTGTCCACCTGGTCCCCTACAGAATGGGTGTGCTCCCAGCGCTGGCTCTCTGCACCCTGGCCACATGCTGCCTGGTGGTGGCATCTCTGCCCCAGCAGGTCCTGAGCCCCTCACCTCTCCTCGCCCGTGGTTGCAATGATTCAGACGTGCTGGCAGTGGCCGGCTTTGCCCTGCAGGACATCAACAGAGACCGAAAGGACGGCTATGTGCTGAGCCTCAACCGAGTGAACGATGTCCGAGAACACAGACAGGCAAGTGGCAGCCCCTACCTATGGCAAGTGTTTGCTCAAGCTGGGGAGGGCTGCCAGGGAGTGGGAAACTAGCGACACATGTTGGCAGGTGCTTTCCAAACTGGAAATCTGCTGAGAACGCTCTGCTCCCTCTGCTAGAGTGTGCTGCTGCATGCTCTATTTGTTAATAGGAAGAAAGTACTAATCATATCCTAATCTGACACCTGTCCAGTGCCCCAGTTTATAAGCAATGGTCACAGACATCATATAGCCTTTGGCTCTGCTATAAACCAGAGACATTTTCAGTCAGTCTTTAGAGGTTTCTGCTTCATGGGAGATGTGGTGCATTTTCTCTACTTCTTCCCACAGGATGGTCTTGGATCTGTGTTCTATCTCACACTGGACGTGCTAGAGACTGACTGCCATGTGCTCAGCAAGAAGGCGTGGAAGGATTGTGAAACGAGGATCTTTCACGAATCGGTGAGTGCTTGTATCCAAGAAGTCTGGGGGAGAAACTAGGTGTCATCTGTCTACAGGGGGAGCTTGTTCAATGTGTGCCATCTTTTAAATGTCCTTTATCTTCTCTTGGGCATGGTGCCCATGGTAGCTATCCCAATTCTATTAATATTAGACAAAACAGAGTGTAATCAGAGGAGTTTCTGAGAGTCCCATTGGGGTTCTGACCCCAGAATTGAAAAGTTTCCTCAAAATTGTTTCCTACTTCCTAGTTCCAAGACCCTCCTGTAGGTTCTGAGCCTATGTTTAAATTGTGAGGAAAAGCTCTGAGGTGTAGCACTCTGGATGTGTGTTTAAGGAAGACTGTGGAAGGAATAAAGGGAGAGCTTCTTTATTGTGCTTTATTTTGTTTTAGTGAACACCAGTATGAAGTTTGAGGCTGGGGGAAGGAAGGGCTTACAGTATGGGAACTCTCAGAGGTGCCATGGAAGGATCTCCTGGAATCATAGAACCTAAAAGGCCTCAGAAATGATCCTTTTAATGGTGACCATTCAAGAGACTTGAAAAAATCATAGTTTTCATTTGATTCCCAATTATCCTGCGTTATTTCCATTAAAGGACATGAAACTTTCTGAGTACAGGATTATGTTAAGAAGTAAACTATCAAGTTATCTTTTCTAATCACTTAACCAAATTTGTCAAATTGCACCTCTCTGATTTTAAAGAACAAATCGTCTATTTACCCTATTGTGAATTATATTTGCTAAGGTGACAAGAGCTGATATCACATATACCCTACTGTTTCCAACATGATTGAAGTTTATTTCTCACTCGTGTAAAGTTCAAGATGAAAATTCCTCATCAAGAGGGGGTTTCTTCCAGGAGTGACTTGGACACCCAGGTTCCTTCTATGACATGGCTCTAGACTCTGCCACCTTCATCTTGCAGCTTCTATGGCTGCCATTCTTCTCATTTGCTTCAGGCTATAGGAAGAAAAAGAGCATGGAAGAGAGATTGTACATGGGATATCTTCATGGGCCAGACCTGGAAGTGATCACAATCACTTCAGCTCACCTTCTTGTGGTTAGACATCAGTTATGCACAGTCATTAGGTAATCAGGAAGGAGGCTGGGAAATGTAGTCTACCTGTGTTTCAGGAGAAGACTAAATGGTTTGATGATCAGCTGGCAGTTTCTCACACCAAAAGCCACCAAAATTGACATTAAATATTTCATTATTTAAAAACAAAATGTGCAATTTCATTTTAGGGGTACTTAAAAACATCAGAGTTTGCTTCACCATGTCTTAAAATGTGTTTGTTGGTTCCAGGTTTACGGTCAATGCAAAGCAATATTTTATGTTAATAGGCCAGGAAGAATTCTCTACTCACCTGCTTATAACTGTACTCTTCGCCCAGGTAAGAGAACACTCTGAATTTGTTCATTTTAATAAAAGATGGGGAAAGAGCATTAAGCAGGGAGATGCCCATAGTGTATAGAGTTCTCCCATCTTTACTTCCTATTCATTCCAAGGAAAAGTTTTTAATAAGTCCAATACTTGCCTCCCCTGTGAAACTCAACTTGTACAGCTCTTCTTCCTGAAATTAATCTTCCTAAATCATCTGTAATAGTTTATTCTTGAGTACTGCATTAAATCCTAAATTTTCAGTCTGACATAAATGGCATCATTTCTACACTGATCCCCAGGCTCGCTCTCTAGCTATCTCTGCCATTGCTTCCCTAATGTACCCACTCTGCACTTCATTGAACTGGATGCCTCACTATTTTCTGAACACACTTTCCAATCTCTGTGAGTCTGCGTTTACAACAAACTCCAGGTCATAGCGATGCTGCTCATTTCTTTGAGGAGCAAGTCAACAGAGCAAATATTTTATTAACTACAGTTTGAGCTTCCTGGTTGTCAGACTTGGCTAAATTAGAGAACAACAACTAATAAGACAGATCAGGATTCAAATGGAAATCATAGGTACCAGAGATATGGGAGGTCAGGAAGTAACCATTGGGGATGGTGCCAGGAGTGACAAGCTGTGTCTATAATTCCACCATAATACACTCCAAAACATCAGAGTAAACACACAATTGACCAAAACAGTGTGTTTGCTCTGCAAAAACAGCTTTCAGACAAGTTCTCTAGTCTGACTTTCACACTAGTTTTGCTACCCCAAGCTCCTCACAATCAGACATTCTGGCTATACCATTAGAGTGATTATTCTATCCAGTTACACAGTGATTTGACCAATTTTTGTTTTCTGGCTTTCTTGTATTTTCTGACCAAAGAGGATGTACTCTCACCTTCCATATGTCATTCACCCATTCACTCATTCAACCACCATTTACTAAGCAATTACCATATATTATACATTATCTCAGGTATTGGGGACTAAAAGGTGAATAAGACATGACAATAATAAAGTCCCAACCTTTTAAGACACTCAGTTGCTTTACAGAGGCAATGGTGATGAAAGATATTTAGCTACTAATCAGGAAAAAAGTTTTTGTATCAATATAAAACATGTATTATGTGTTTTTGAAGAAAATCCCTAGGCTAAATAAATTTGTATCAGGTGAAAAAGTCTTGCTACAGTTTTTTATAAATTATAAAAGTAATATATGTCTATCATAGAAAACTCACTGCTGACAGCTGTTTCTCTCTAGATAATGCATTTTCCATTCCATCCTTGCAGAAACTGAGTAGTATCTCTTTTTTGATCTCTGTGGCTATTGTGATCATATGATTTGTAGAACTAAAAATTTTTAAGGAGTTTTATTTTTAAACTGCTTTCTTTGGCACCAACAGTTTCTCGAAGAAAGATTCTCAGAATGTGCCCCGACTGCCCCGGCCCCAGTGACTTGTCAGAGCCCCGTGTTATGGAAGCTGCCACCGAATCTCTTGCAAAATACAACAGTGAGAACTCGAAACAGTATTCTGTCTTCAAAGTCACTAGAGCTACTAGCCAGGTGAGGCTGAAATGCCCAGTAACACCAACAATGTGTCTCATGACTGTTGCTATCAATTCCTAAACTCAGAGGAGACTAAGGCGCTTCTTTAGAACCCAAGAGCCTTTTCTCACTCCCTTCTTTGGTAGACATAAGGCACATTCAGCCTTGTTTCAGTTTTTGAGTTATTCCATGGGATTTCCACAAGAGTTGTGGGATTTGACTTTACTTTATTGCCCTTAAGGCAATAATGGAAATGGATTCATAGTCTTCTTGGCCATAGTCCATTTAGCAAGTCAGCATCTGCTCCATGTTAAGGCCTGGAGTGGATTCTGAGTTCTATGGGTTAGGGGAAATGGAGGCTCATTTGTATTGAATTACATTGATATATATCATGTGAAGAAAAACTAGTTTAATAAATATATACATGAGAAAAAATAAGCTCACCCAAGGGGAGGCTTTAGAACTCATTCAAATCTTTAAGAAGGGAAGAAAGGTATGCTGATTATGTATCTAAACTACAAGGTCATAATACGTGATTTGATCATGGTGGGAATTGCAGGGACAATAGGAAACCTGTGTTGACAATGTCTCTGGGAATGTATGGTTTTTGTAAATATATTGCTGCCAAATATATTGCTCAGTCATTTCTTCACATGGAGAGGTTTGATTTTTCTCAACTTTTGTCTTGTACCAGTGGGTGTTTGGCCCTTCTTACTTTGTGGAATATTTAATCAAAGAGTCACCATGTACTAAATCCCAGGCCAGCGGCTGTGAACTTCAGTCCCCTGACTCTGTGGTGAGTATTCCTGATTGTCTTCATAATTTAAGATTTGTGTTTACAGATCATCTATATGTATCTGTTGAATGTAAATTATATGTGAGGTGTTGCAATGCATGAGACACTTTTCTTCACCTTAAGGAGCATCTGACAAGTTAGAGATTGTGCTGGCCCAGGTGCAATATTTGACTGCAAGTGCAACTTTCATCAGCAATGTTAATGTCTGCAGAAAATGATCATAGGATACTACAAAATATAGACAAATCTCATTAGTGGTTGGTGATGGTCCTGCTATTATCCGAACAAATCCAGTTACATTTGGAATACAGCATGGTGTTCCATTCCTTGGCCCACTCTTTAAGAAGGACAAAGTCAAATAGGATGTCTTTCAAAGAATGCATCCTAGATGAGGATGCCTTGAAACCATCTGAAACACACCTGGTGGGAATACCAATTGGCACAATGTGTTGCAACACAATTGGGCAAAAGCATCAAAAGCCTTTTCTTCCCTTATTTACTTATTTATAGTAACAGCTTTACTAAGATATAATTCACACACCATAAATTTTATCCTTTTAAAGTGTACAATTCAGTGGCTTTTTAGTATATATTCAGCGTTGTGCCACCACCACCAATATCTAATTTTAGAATATTTTCATCAACCCCAACAGGAACCCCATATACATTAATAGTCATTCTCCTTGCTCCCTTACCTAAGCCCCTGGAAACTGCTAATTAATTGCTATATCTATGACTTCACCTTTTTCTGAACATTTCATACAATGGAATCATACTGTATATGGTCTTTTGAGCCTATCTTTTACTTAGCATAATGTTTTTAAGATTTATCCATGTTGTAGCATGTGTCACTGCTTCATTTCATTTATTGGCCAAGTAAATTGGGAAGTGTGAGTTCTCCTTATCTGTTCTTATTCAATATTGTTTGGGGTATTCTGGATTCCTTGCATTTTCATAATAATTTTAGAATCAGCTTGTCAATTTCTATTTTTAAAAGGCAGTTGGAAATTTGATAGTATTGCTTTGAATCTGTCGATTAATTATCATCTTAATATTCAGTCTTCCGATCCATAAATATGGGATGTCTTCATTTCTTCAACAATGTTTTGTAGTTTTTAGTGTACAAGACTTTCACTTATTTATAAACCTAAATATTTTATTCTCTTTGATGCTAATATAATGGATGTGTCCTCTTAGTTATAGGTTTGAATTTTTCATTGCAAATGTGTAGAAATACAATTGATTTTTGCAAATTGACTGTGTATCCTGGAACCTTGCTGAATTAATTTATTACTTTTAATAGTTTTTCAGTAGATTCCTTAGGGTTTTCTGTAGATGACAAGAAAATAGATATTTTTACTTTTTTTTCTATTTGCATGCCTTTAATTTTCTTTTTCTTGTTCAATTTCCTTAACTAAAACTCCCAATACAATGTTAAGATAGAGAGAGCAGATATACTTATCTTATTTTTTATATTAGGGGAAAAGCGTTCAATATTTCATCATTTAATATGATGTTAACTGTAGGTTTGTTTTTTTTTAAGTAGATACCCTTTATCAAGTTGAGGAATTTTCCTTCTATTGTTAGTTTATTGATTGCTTATTATAAAAAAAAGTGTTGGATTTAGTAAAATGTTTTTTCTGTTTCAATGATAGATAATCATGTGATACTTTTTTCTCCTTTAATCTATTAGTATTATACATAACAATGATTTTTTATGTGTTAAAACAATCTTACACTTTATATATAAATCCCAGTTGGAGATGGTGTATAATTCTTGTATACATTGCTGAATTTTGTTTTCTAGTACTTTTTACAAGATTTTAAATCTATATTTGTGATATTGATCCATAGTTTTCTTGTATTATCTCTGCCTGATTTTCATATGAATTTAATATTGGCTTCATAAAATGAGTTGGGAAATTTCTCCTCTTCTTCTACTTTATTTTGGAAGAGTTCATGAGAGAGTTGGTATTTATTCTTCTCTAAAGAGTAGAATAAAAAGAGAAGAGTATTCTTCTCTAATTGGTAGACTTCACCAATAAAGTTACCTGGGCCTGGGCTTTATTATGTTTTTCATGGGTAGTTTTTTTAAATTAATAATTAAATCTCTTGTTATAGTCTTGTTTAGATTTTCTATTTCTTCTTGAGTAAGTTTTGGTAGTTTGTGCCTTCCTGGGAATTTGTCCATTTTATCTAAGTTATCTGATTTGCTGGCACACATTTGTTTATAGTATTCTCTTTTTATTTTTAAAAGATCAAAAGTAATGTCCTATGTGTAATTCCAATTTTAGTAATTTGAGTTATTGTTTCTTGGTCAGTCTAGCTTAAGCTTTGCCAATTTTATTGACCTTTTCAATGAATCAATTTTTAAATTTTTTTATTTTCTTTGTTCATTTTATCATCTAGTTTAAATATTTCCTCTCTCCTCTCTCCTCTTTTTTTTGCCTTCCATTTGCTTGCTTTGGGCTTAGTTTGCTCTTTCATTTCTAGTTTTCTGAAGTGAAAGTTAGGTTATTGATTTGTAATCTCTTTTCTTTTAACATAAGCATTCACATCTACAAATTTTCCTCTAAGCCAAAGGTGTCCAACATTTGGGCTTCCCTGGGCCACATTGGAAGAAGAAGAATTGTCTTGAGCCACATATAAAATACACTAACACTAAGGATAGCTGATGAGCTAAAAAGAAAAAATTGCAAAAAATCTCATAATGTTTTAAGAAAGTTTACAAATTTGTGCTGGGGCACATTCAAAGTGGTCCTGGGCCACATGCAATCCACAGGCTGCAGGTTGAACAAGCTTGCTCTAAGCAATGCTTTAGCTGCATCTCACAAGTGCATATTGTGTTTTTGTTTTTATTAATCTCAAATTATTTTCCAATTTTCCTCATGATGTTTTCTTTGGCTAATTGCTTGTTTAAGAGTATGTTATTTAATTTCCACAAATTTGTGAAATTCACCCAATTTTATTATGTTATTTATTTCTGAAATAATTTCATTGTGGTTGGAGAATATCGTTTGAATTACTTCAATTGTTAAATTTACTGAAGCTTGTTTTATGGTTTAACATAAGGCATATCCTGGAGAATGTTCTTTGTACACTTGAGAAGAATGTATATTCTGCTGTTGTTAGGTGAAACATTCTATAATTGTCAAATTTAGTTGGTTTATAGTGTTGTTCAAGACTTCTATTTCTTTGTTAATGTTCTGCACCATTCTATCCATTTTTAAAGTGAGGTTTCCAACTATTACTGTTGAATTGTCTACTCCACCCTTGAGTTCTGTAAGTTTTTGCTTATGTACTTAGGAAATTCAGATCCACTTTCAAGTATAAAAAATATCTGTTCTGAATCAATTCTGAATCAAAACTTCTATGTCATATTTAATACAAGAGCTTTTCCCAAGCATCATCACCTAGAGTTTAAGACCTGATATGAGGAAGGGGTCAAGTTTGGTCTTTCGTTTTTTTCTCCCCTTCTGAAATCTTTTGCTTAATTTTCCAAATTCCAAGAAGAATGAGAGGATTAGAAAAAAGAGTACAAAATCTTTTTATGTAGCTGAACCTGCAGTTTTCGTTTTCTCTTGGTCTGTACTGGTTCTCTATGAGGCAGGCTCCAGTGTTGGTTGCCTCCGATGGTACAGGTGTAAGTTCATACAAAGTCTTTTTCTAGTAGGATAATGTTCTCTCTACTGACTCTTTGGAACCATCCAATCTCAGATTCAGTCCCACAGGTACTTACTATCAAATTCCCCATATCTGTAAGTCCTTTTGGTGGGCACCTTCAAAAAAGTACTACCTATGACCTTTCCTTGTCCCTTTGAACCCTCATACATTTTTACTATGCAAAACAGTGGAAATGGGCTGGCCTTTGCTGCCTTTTGTTCTTCCCCCATCATATAAGGCTGCTCTTTCCAAGATCCTGCTCTTAGAATGCTCTGAGAAAGAAGTAGATTCCTCGCTCCATAGCCCAAATATCCCTAATCTCTAGGGTTCACGTGTTAAGCATGCACTCAGACTCTCTTCGTGGTTCACTCTAATTTTGGCACCAAGTAGGCCTGTGAATTACAGTAGCTCAGCAAATTTAGAGTGAGAGTGGCCAGGCTCTACTTGGTACAGGTACCTGCAGTCTCTCTAGAAGGTTCTCTTGGAGCCCTTTCCCTATGTAATTTTGTGACAAAGAGGAAGAAGGGAAAGGATGAACCACCATTCCCCAAGGACTTCCTACATTAATGAATTTTTCACACTTTAAGGAATTTCTAATTTTCTCTTTATATAGTCTGGAAATGAGTGATAGAGTAATATTTAAGCAATTTCTTTAGACATATTTTAGTAAATTCTATGTGAATACTGTATTCTTAAAAATCTTTAAAAGTTGAGGGAACATTTTATTATAATATTCTAGTTACACTTAAAAATGTATATATTCCATGACTCTAAAATTTCTCTTCTAGGAATATGCCCTAAGGAATTAACTAGTGATACATGAAAATATATAGCTTCATTATTTAAAGAAAACAAAGAAGTTTCAATCTAGTGTTTAACAAAAGGGAACTTGTTAAATAACACAGAGGAATATTAGGTAGCTATTTATAAAAATTATAGAAGACTATTCAATGCCATAAAAGGATTTTCACAATATATTGTTAAATGACAAAAAGTTATAATATATATATATATATATATATATATATATATATATATATATATACACACACACATATATATAGTATGATTCTGTTTTTCTAGAAGTAAAAATATATATGCATAGGAAAAACAATTAGGAGAAAAGAGATCATCTTATTGCAGGAAACAGGTATTATTCATATATTACAGTTCTTTTTATTTTCTGTTTCTCCGTATTCTAAATAACCATGATATTTGTAATAGAAGAAAGGTATCTTATTTTTAAATAAACAGAAGTTGAAGGAGCTGAGTGTGGTTTCATCTGAGAAGAGTAAACTCAGATAGAATGTACATAAAGGGCCACTATATATAAGAGTTGAAAACAAGTTTTCTAATTGACCCAAAGGTAAAAATAAGGTCAAGAGGTAGATATTCTATAAACACAGATTTCTGCTCAGTATAAAGGATTTTCTAGTAGTTTGTTACTCAAGAAGTCCTGAGTTTCCCATCATTGGAGGCAATTTAACCTTGTTTGGGTGATTACTTATACTCTGAAGAGAATTGGCTCACAGCCTGCCTATTGACTGCACGTAGTACCATAAAAATGTTTATTGGTTGTGTGTCTACAAAGCAGAAAGCAAGTTGATTTCCATTTATAATCAATAATTATAACACTCAAATAACATTGTATTTTCTCTTTTTTTCAGCCTGTTGGTCTTTGCAAAGGTTCCGTGAGTCAAAACAGAATAGAAAAGTTTGTCTCTGTGACTTGTGGCTTCTTTGAATCACAGGTATTTTTTCAATCTAATTGTTTGTCTTCCCATGAAGAAAAGAGCAGATTATCTACATTTTAGCTGCCCCTACACCACCCTCTCCTTTTAATTTCCTCAAATCCATGATTACCACTTCACTCAGGCTGCCCTGAGGTCACAGCCACAGGATAGCTGGTTAAAGACCTGTCATTTTTTGTTTTAGTGGCAATGTGATCCTGCAGAATTAGTAAGACACCTTCAGAAACAGGGATCCACTAGGTTGGATGGCTCAGGTCTCTGAGATTAAATTCAGTCTCCCAAAGGCCCTTACACTGAACCATAGAAGTTGTTTCCATGAGAATATTCAGTCCCTTTCCCGATGTAGTTATTGAGCACATATGAGGCAGACTGGGATAGCTGAGAAGGTGGTTGAGGCAAGCCACTTGGCTTTCAGTCCTCCTGTGCTCTTTGCAAGTTCTGTGACCATGGGCAAGTTTTTACCTCTTTGAGTGGTGGTTGCCTCATCTATGAATGGGATTGCAACACCTCCTTCCTGTGAGAAATAAGTGAGAAGACCTGGATGAAGATCACTGTGTTGGACTTGAATAATTGTTTAATTAATAAAAGGTAGCTACTACTGCCACTGCCACTACTGGGAGCAGGGAGACAGCTCACTGGGGGCTTGGAACAAGCCATTTAACCTCTCTGGACCATTGTTCAGTTATGAATTTGTGAGACTTGCAGTCAAGTTTCTACCAGTTGTGGTACCTCCTGGCCCTGTCTGTTGTACTTTATAATTCTTTAACCAGAGGCCCATCTCTCTAGTTGGTATCTCTGGGGGGACATTCCCTTATTGAAAGTGTTCTTATTTTAGGCTGCCACTCCTGGAGATGAAAACACTGCTGCAAACCTCACCCAGGTAGAAGAGCCTCAGAGGAAAAGCACAGACCCTACCGACTCACCTGCCAAAGCTGTGCCGAAGGGCTCTGTCCAGTTCCTCCCTGACTTGGATGATGAGACGCCTGGAGAGTCCCCAGAAAAAGACCCTGTTGAGGCCTTTCCTGTGCAGCTAGATCTAACCACGGATCCCCAGGGAGAAGCCCTGGATGTCTCTTCCCTCTTCCTGGGGCCCGTGAAGGAGAAGGTAGTTGTCCTGCCTTTCCCCAACAAAGCACAACACTCTGATGAGTGCCCAGGACCAGCCACACGGGACGACCCTTTAATTCTCCCACCATGAGAACCATGTAGATTATTCCATGGGGATGTGGTGCTTCACAGGAGATGAGAGGTGGTGGGGAAGGGAGACAGACAGAGGGTTTGGATGCAGAAAGTGGCTAATAAAGTGTGTCTTTTTTGAACCAGCTTGGGTCTCATCATGTTGACTGGAAGTGGGAATGAGACTAAACCTTTCACTTCTATATTGGGTTGCAGGCCTAAATCTTCCAAGGTTGCATTCCATGGATAGCTGCCTCTCATGTTTTCTACACCTGCCTTTGTAATAGTTACTGACTTTTAGTGAAGTGTCTGATGTAAAAACTGCCATCCTGGGGAAGCCTGGATGGCTCAGTGGGTTAAGCGCTCACTTTGCAGCGCCAGGGACCAGGGATTGAGTCCCAGCCCCGGCCCGTGTGGAACCATATGCTGAACTGGGGAGTTCCTCCAGTTCAGTCCTCTCTCTGTCTCTGTCTGTCTGTCTGTCTGTCTGTCTCTCTCTCTCTCTGTCAAAATATAAATAAATAAAT